>JANAVB010021997.1:2696794-2844653 GCA_029216955.1 Iris pallida
GAGTTTGTCCAAATATACATAATTATTATTCCATTACATTACATGTAACAAACACTGAATTAATTGGCATTACATTGCATGATTTAATTACATGTTTCACCAACATGATCTAATTGTAATTCTATTACATTACAAGCTCATTACATTACAAATCCAATTCCATTACGATTGCGATACATTACAGTGAACCAAACACAACCTTAATGTCTAATACGCGCCGACCAATTCATGCTAATCTGACGTTGTAACATTGGACCCTACTTTTATGTAAAATTTCGTGAAATTACGTAGACATACAAACGTGTTGGATTGTGCAACAACACGTTGGGTTATTGATTAGTTTTTGACCAAAGACAAAAGTTGATGCTATTCCTGCACAATACACAAATTACACGTCAACTAATAAAAATATGTCCAGCTCTAGCTCAAATAAAAACAACACGGACAACAGACATAATCGATAGTATCGAACCTCCAGACCCTAACAACGTATAGATGTATATGAAATAGATGTATGTGAATTATAATAATAAAAACACATACGTCATCGTCCATACAGGTTAAGAAACTGATGCTAGTAATATACATTCACGTAGGTTCGGGAATTAAGTTCAGTGTCGTACTTTTGATTTTGAGATTTAAGACGAATTCTAAAAATTGTGTCCTCACATCATCATATCTATATTTTACTAGTGCTCTGCAAACGAATTTTTTTTTTACCAAATTATTTTCTTATTAGGCACGTTTGCTTATCTAGATACGAACACTATGCAATTAAATGACATTATCATAATTTTTCAACAAATAATATAATTAAGAACAATCAACATCAACAATAAATATAAAAATATTTTATTTCTCAGATTCTCTATGACTTTATTTTAATCTTAATAGGAATAATTATGCAATAAAATTGACAAAATTATTTTTTTCCTTCAATAATTGATCTACTATATAAAGATAATCAACCATTTAATAAAAAAAATATATTAAAATTATAAACTCACATATCGAAAGTCGAGGACCGACCATAGGGATTCTCTTTCTAAAAAATCTACAAAAAAAAATACAATTAGGACATACTTGTGGAGGAAAAATTTATATAAATTACAAAAAATAAACAATTAAACACACCTAATCATCAATATTACAAAAAAAATAATAATTATAAAAATCACTTACTCAAACATAAATTAATAATAATGGTTGCTTTGATATTTTTAATATTATTGCTTAGTTATTTCTTATGATAATTAATACTATTAGCTAAGAAGCACTGAAGCATCAAGCATAGCGAGAACTTTTAAGGTCCGATAGTTTGTGGTAACAATATATCAAAAACTATCAAATAATATTAATTTTTTTTAAAAAAAACTCACCTGTGGAGTAATCAACAACGTGGAGGAAAAGGAAGTAAGGAAATGCTTGGAGCCAACAATGAAAATAGGGAAGAAAGTGCTTGTCCTCTTTTGAATATATACAAAGGGGAAGTGCTTGTCCCTCAAGTACACATGGCCAGAAGCAAACAATTACAACCCTAATAGAGTATTCCAATTATAAGGCCTTGGTTTGCTTTGCTGCACACAAAGAACTCAATTGAGCCCAATTGCAATGGACTATATTATACATATATACTATAAAAAAATTGATGCCCCAAAATTTTTGGGCCCGAGGCAAGTGCCTCATGGGCTTCCTACTAAGTCCGGCCCTGATTAAGTTGTCTTATCCGAAGCTTCTTTTTTTTTGTCCTTCATCTCTATTAAAAAGGATTTTTTTTTAGGGGCACCACAACTTCTACTAGAGGGCAGCCCTTACTTAGGGGCAGCCCAAAAAGTAGAGATTTTACTAGGGGGCAGCCCAACCCCCCAAACTCTCATTTCCTCCCCAAACCCCAATTTCCTCTCTCTTTCCTCCAAAAAAAAAAAGAAGAGCTCTCTCTCCCTCTCCCAAAACCCTAGTCTCTTCTCCTCCACCACTCTAATCCTAATTTCTCCACCAAATTTCTTTCAAGAACACTCCTACATTCGACGAGATGACACACAAGTCGAAGAAATCAGATTCTAGGTACGTTCTTTCCTAATTTCTCTATAATTTTCTACATTCTATTTGAAACCCTAGAATAGTTTTAATTATCTAAAAACTT
Organism: Iris pallida; assembly: GCA_029216955.1. NCBI lineage: Eukaryota > Viridiplantae > Streptophyta > Magnoliopsida > Asparagales > Iridaceae > Iris > Iris pallida. The sequence goes on from JANAVB010021997.1 coordinate 2,698,938, forward strand.
TTGATAATTTAGGTTTAGAATGTATTTAGGGTTTATGAATGGCATTTTCGAACACACAAACCCACAATTTTTTTTCAAACCCTAACCCTAGAAAACGACAAACTAGCGTCGTTTGTCTGTTGGCCCTGGTACAGTAGGACTGCCAAGCATGTGCAGTCCACATGTAAATAAGGACTGTCAGTCCTGGCAGTCCCTTTCAATAGAGGACTGCCAGGACTGTGGCAGTCCTTGTGTGCAATTGACTGCCACATGCCTGGCAGTCCTACTATACTCAGTTTTAGTTGTGGTCTGGGGTGGGGGATAGGGGGTACATTCTATTTTAGTTTGCATTATTTATTAACTATACGGTCGCACAATCCATTGTTCTATAGGGGTAACTCCTCCGACGCACCAAAAAGAATACGCCCTACCGCGTCAAAGCGAAGGAACGCGCGAAACGTCCTCTTGAGCGTCCGATTACAAACCCAGATGGCCGACTGCACGAGGACTACATGCCGTACTTCCGGCGGGTCGGACATTCTAATTTGTTGAATCCTACAAACCCGGGTCCCGAGGCCGTAGTAGCTGTTGAAATCTTCATTCGAAAAACATCTTGTATGTTTCATTGGTGAAGATGGTGAGTTCCGCATTAGTAATTAGTTTGAGATTTTCATGTTTGTAGACTAAATTCAATTATACTTTCATTTACAGTCTAGAAGGGCGAAGGAACTGGCCAAGACACTTCGGAGCGCTTGCCAAAGTGACACTAGTGCCTTGGTCGACTATGCCTTGGTCGCCAACGAGCATGAGCGCATCGACGACGAGTTGAGTTCCCATTCATGCGTAATGCGGAGTCTCGTTCGAAGGTCCGCCATGATATGTAGTATGATTGTCTGATTGTCTGAAGTTGGCTATTTTGGATGTTGATATTTTTGGGTGTCGAACATGTTGTTGGATACTTGTGTTGAAATATTTTGGAAGTTGATATTTTTGGGTGTCGAACATGTTGTTGGATACTTGTGTTGAAACTTGTGTTGGTTATGTGTTGGATACTGTGTTGAAATACTTCTGTTAGATATGTGTTGGATACTTGTGTCGAATATGTGTTGGATATGTGTTGAATACTTGTGTTGGATACTTGTGTTGAATATGTGTTGGATACTTGTGTTGGACTTGTGTTGGATATGTGTTGGATATGTGTTGGATACTTGTGTTAAATATTCTGTGATCAAGTCACAGAACAATTCATCTAGGACTGCCACACCCAGGGCAGTCCTTCACAAGTGTTGGACTGCCCTGGGTGTGGCAGTCCTATTTGTAAGTCATTGAATTAATATTTGTTTGCGATTCTAAAATTTTGACAAAAGTGCTAAAACGGAGGTCCAAACTATTTTTTTTTGCGATTCTAAAATTTCGGAAGGCCGTCTAACGATGAAACTGTTAATCTCAGGCTCCTCGAAAATACGCTCATTTTGCGACAAACCGGGCCTCGTTTCGACCTCCCAGTCAAAAGTTATGGCCCTCCAAAGTTTCAACTGACCATAAAATGCAGGAGAATGACCATTCTCCGTGTAAATTAACACGGAGAATGGCATTCTCCGTGTTTCTAACACGGGAATGGCCATTCTCCGTGTAATTTAGCATAGAGAATGGTCATTCCAGTGTTAAACGAAAGAGAATGACCATTCTCCGTCTTAATTTACACGGAGAATGGCCATTCTCCGTGTAATTTAGCACGGAGAACGGTCATTCTCCGTGTAAATTAAGACGAAGAATGGTCATTCTCCGTGTTAGAAACACGGAGAATGCCATTCTCCGTGTTAATTTACACGGAGAATGGTCATTCTCCTGCGTTTAACACTGGAATGACCATTCTCCGTGCTAAATTACACGGAGAATGACCATTCTCCGTGCTAAAACACAGGAAATGGTCATTTATATAACAGCAAGTTTCAATTAGGACTGCCAGCACCATGGCAGTCCTCCTCTTGTGTAGGACTGCCAGGGGTGTGACAGTCCTAATTGAAACTCTCTGTGATAGAGTTTCAAAACTCTCACAGAGACTTACAAATAGGACTGCCACCCTCCTGGCAGTCCTACATTAAATTAGGGCTGTCAGGGTGCTGGCAGTCCTAATTGATACTTGCTGTAACAGCAAGTACTTGCTGTAACAGCAAGTTTCAATTAGGACTACCAGCATCCTGGCAGTCCTAATTTAATGTAGGACTGCCACGGGGGTGGCAGTCCTGATACTGGATCGGATAGCCATTCTCCGTGTAATTTAGCACGGAGAATGGCCATTCTCCGTGAAAATTACACGGAGAATGGCCATTCTCCGTGCTAAATTACACGGAGAATGGCCATTCTCCGTGCAAAATTATACGGAGAATGGCCATTCTCCGTGCTAAAACACAGGAGAATGGCCATTTATATAACAACAAGTTTCAATTAGGACTGCCAGCACCCTGGCAGTCCTAATTCAATGTAGGACTGCCAGGGGGGTGGCAGTCCTGATACTGGATCTGATACTTTAACAAATTGGTATATTTTGCCACACATACTTACACAGGTAAACACATATAACACAGATAACACACATGTAAACACATAAATAGCACACAGGTAGACATATAACACAGATAGCACACAGGTAAACACGTATAACATACTGAACTTCATATTTTACTGTATACAAAATTTACTCCATATAGATTAGTGGACTTCATATTTCACTATATACAAAAGTGGTCCTCCATATACAAAATGTCAAACTGTAAATATATCCATACTTAGTTGATTTCGACGTTGTAGTGGTCAGCAGGTAAGTCTCTTGGCTCCTCAAACTTCAACAACTTCTTACAATGGTTGATCTGATCAACGAAAAGTATGGTCCAAGCGATGGCTTCGACCGGTGCTCTTTTGTACCAAACTGTTGAAGGTGGAGGAATCGGAGAATGAGCGATCATCTTTAGTATAACGAAGTGATCCCCGATTAGACCTATAGTACATAGGTTAGACACTCCGTGGTCCGTCGGAGGAGCGCACATCGGAAAGAATGTATTATTAATATCCGACGAGATAAGTACAACAGGTATCATGTACCTATTGGCAAATAAAGCCGGCAGACGGGACTGACATGTAGTGGTCTGTCCCGGTAACACTGTCGGTGCAAGGGATACTTAACAACAAACTTGCAACGGTTTCTTCGCTTAGGATGCGGGTGTAGAATGGAAGACGAGTCTCTAACTCCTCGTACAGCTCCTGCCTACTTCACTTGATTGAAACGAAAGATCGGTCCAAAATAAATGCCCTACATCGGTTGCAATTGGAGCATGTACCGCAACATCGGAAGATCGCAACTCCTACAATAGAAGTTAAAAGTCAAAACTAAACAACTACATAAAGCCAAAATATAAGCATATGAAATTAAAAAGACTGCCAGAGATGTGGCAGTCCCTCACATATATAGGACTGTCACATATGTGGCAGTCCCTCATATATAGGACTGCCACATCCCTGGCAGTCCTAATCCATGAGAGGGACTGCCAGAGAAGTGGCAGTCCTCTGTGTCAAAGTCCGATTGTTCATCCGAAATAAAGTTAAAGTGTAGTTACCACGAGGCCTTCCGATGCATCAAAGTGTTCTTCGGACGTTGTGGGAGGAGAGTATCCATCATTTGATGGTCCGGGTTGTTCCATTTTCTATTTCTTTCTACATTAAACACAAAATTCAACTTTATATGTAAAATTTAGGTTAAAATATTACACAAAAATAAATTCGACGACTTACAAATAAATGGGAGAAGTGATTGACACTATTACTAGATATTTCACCAAAATCTTTAACAAATTTAGGTGGGGGAACAATTTTACCTAGGTTAGGTTAATTCTAGGTTTCTATGAGGAGGAGAAAAAAAGAGTGGAGGAAGAGAAGTAATAGAGGAAGAAAGAGAGAAGAAATAAAACATGTTTGGCTTTTATAGTCAATTTTGGGCTGCCCCCTAGTAACAAAAACCTATGGCAAACTTGTAATTTTTTCAAAAAAATTTGGGCTGCCCCTAGTAGAAGTGGTGGTGCCCCTAAAAAAAACCATTAAAAAGATATAGGCTTAAACTGTATTTGAACTGAATCGATTCTAAGAAAATCAAATAGTTTGGAAGGTTATCTAAATCTGAATTCTTGTCAGACTTATCCTTGATCGGACATGTATATATGATGCCACAACATGGACAATCAGACTGAAAGGTAGGCTTAATCTCAACTTGATACTATTGAATATTTTCAACTTGATACTCTAAACTTTTTGATATGCATCAACTTAATATCCTAAAAAAAGACAAAAATACCCACCAATCCACCTCTCCCCCCCCCCCCCCCCCTCGGTTGCACCACCAACCATGCAGCCGGAGGGTGGAGGGGGAGGGGGGGGGGGGGGGGGGGGGTTGTCGAAAGAGAAATTGGATGGAAAAGGAGGGATAATTTCGTCATTTTATTATTTCTGCATATTAAGTTAAAATATTAATAGTTGATGGTATCAAGTTGTCGAGTTAAAAAGTTTACGGTATTAAGTTGAAAAACTGGAATAGTTGAGAATATAAAATCAAAATCAAGACGAAGAAGTATAATATAAGATAACATGTAAATTACTAATATCTCCTCCAATAACCCAAATTAACACCTTCAGGGGTGTTCAAGTAATTTCAGGTCATCCCTCTATAAATAGTCTAATCTAATTAGCAAGCTTAGCCTAAAATAGGTTAAAATAGTTTTCTCATCCTCTTGTACATCTTTTTTCCATGCACACCTCCCTAAAATTTGGAAATTTACAAATCACCCCCAATCAAGAACCCTTCTTCCTCCTCTTGCAATTCTCCCCTTTCTATTAATAATAGTGATAACAATTAAGAAAAAAAACCCATTGTTGTAGCTTTCCTTTAAAAGGGGTGGCCATAGAGGACCCAGAAGAGTGGTTTTTGCAATACCACCCCTTGTTTTGCAATACCACCCCTGGTTTTGGGAGAAACCGCCCTTCACCTGTGCAAAAAGCGGTTTTGGACTCTGGCTTAGGGTTAGGGTTAGGGTTTGGTGTCTGATCCTGAAGAGGAATTTTGGAATTTTGGATCTGAAATCTCAACAGAAATTTTAGGTCAACAGGAAAAAATATGTAAGATCAGATCAGAACCCAATCTTCTGCTGTTGAATTTTCTTAGATCTATGTGTTGTTCAGATTGCATATTTGTTGACGATTGATAATTGGTAATTCCAATTGCTGATCTTAAATGTTTGTGCAACGTTCTAGAGCTTTAGGGGCTGTGACTGCACGAAAATCGTAGGGGTCTTAAATTTTTAGATGTTAGAGAATTGATGGCTGGATAATTTTGAATTATATCACTATGAATGGTAACTATTTGCTTTCATATGATAAATTATATTTGAAATAAATTGTAACGAACTTTATAATCTTATTTTAATTGCAGCGTCGAACAGCTAGATTAATTTTATGGCAATTTCGTGGGTTTAGTTTCTCGGTCGATCAATTGTGTATCCTTGGTAAATTTATGGAAGCTCCATATAGCTTATAGCTAATAAGACGTGATCGGTATTTAGTAAATTAAATTTGGAATCGAGTAACTTGGAAGTTCCAACGTGCAAAGCGGTATTGCGTCATGTTAATCTGTCTTGTCTGGTATTGTAACTGTAGCAATTAGAATGGTACCCAAATCTAAATCGTCCCTACTTTGGGCTTTGATGTGCTTTAAAGCGGGGGAGTTTTTGGGGGGAGGGGAGGGACATGTCCTTCATCCATCTTCTCCATAGTCAGCTGTGTTCATCCACTGGCGATCAATGTGCTGAATGCTTATGGCACTATCAGCAGGAAATGTTGGATGAGGTTGGCAGCGTATTGTCAGAGCTGCCAACATGCTTCCGACCTTTTTCTTTGTATTAATTCTGTTTGGAGTTTCATTTGGGCTCTGGGAACAATCTTAACGTTCTTGTTCGTGCAATGAAGTTAGAATGGTCGCACTCGGCCAATGACAGACTTGGGTGTCCGTATCCAAGGTGGAATGGAAGACTAGGCATATGCGTCTGGATAAATGCCTACCGTTAGGGGCTGAATTTACTAATAGGGATTTGTAGAATGGTTCTCATAACTCAAGTCGACAAAGGCACAATAATATAATGGAAAGAGATGCCCACTTAGGTAGTTTTTCAAACTATTGTTGTGGTTGGCTTGGTAGGGGGGTCGGAGTGTATGTGATAGATAAGGGGCTTAATACTTGGCATATGAGTCGGGGTTTGTTTGATCAACAGAGGACCTACACAACCGCCTTGGGGGTTTGTTGGACAACATGGAGCCTAAATTAGATGAAATGAGAACCTAAGATGGATTATTGGCAACGTCTTGAAAGGTGGGATAAGAAATGAGTCTATTCATGGGCTATGTTACCTGGACTCTCCACTTTAAGGATAAGTACCCGTGTCGACCCGATAGGACATGGATATGGGTATGGAGTCCGTATTCGATCCTCCATGGTGACAATCGGATCCTTTATGGTGACAATCTGGAGACTAGTAGTGAAGTAATAATTTATTTTAATGTGCTAGTGATGTAGATAGTTTATTTTAAGATGGTAGACTGATAGTAAAGTAATAGGGAGCTGAAGGGACGGCCCCTTAGGTATTCAACTAGTTCAGTAAAGTTTACTAGTAATTTATAATTAAAGATTATTTTTTTATGAAACCTTAGTTATATTCCGGTACCCGTATCCAAAATTTGGATCCTTTTTAGTCTAGTCCGTGTGTCGTTCAATTATGAGTTTGAAGGACCCGACTCTTGGATATGTACCCGTATCCGAGTCCAGGTAACATAGTTCGTGGGAAGTTGGAGGTGGTCCCACTTGAGGATAAGATGAGAGAAAATTATCTCGTGGTTTGGAATCTTTGGATATGTGGGTCATAAACCAATAGATGCACCTGTTAGGAGCCATAAAGTATTAGTCAAAGGAGCTGCTAGGATTAGGGGTAGGTCTAAGTGAACTTGGATTGAGGCTGCAACATAGGACATGGCGCCTTTAACAATGCTGATTGGAATAAAATGATTCGAATAGCCGACCCCAAAATTTTGGGATAAAGGCTTAGTTGTAATTGTTGAAATCACTAGTACGAAATCTTAGCTCTTTCTTATGTCTGGCTTTTCCTTTGCAAGGTCATACTCATGATTTTAAATTACTTTTTTTTCCTTACAGTGTGTATCCATTTTGGAGAACTTCTAGAACATTTGAGGAGATAGGGCACCATTAAAGAGGTCCTGTCCTTTATTCGAAAATCAAAATGTTCTCCATTTGATGGACTTTGCTGAATATCTGTTTATACCCGTCGAATTCATGTAAGAGTGACCCTTCATGAACACGCTGAACAACTATTATACCTGATAGTAATATCTGTTTACAATGTTCTTCGATTACTATACCAGTTGACAGTCTAATTATAGAGTATGATGACATGTCTGTTCATGATATTTCCATTTTTCAGTATTAATGGGGACCAAGTGCATAGGAGCTCAGATTAAGGACGACCCAGACGGCATTCCGTCAGTTCCGCCTGGTTTTGAATCTCTCGTAAGATTCACCTTGCAGAGGGTAGAGGAGAATGCTTTAGCTGCTGCATCTACTGATGGTGCAATACAGACTCAGATTGTGACTGGGTGCAGCACCAGTGAGGAAGGGAAGTTGAAGAAGTCGCTTCGGCATAGACCATGGGTAAATTACAGCCAGTTTGATAACAGCTCAGAAGAAGAATCAGATTCCGAATTGATAAAGGTTCGATTTCTTATCCAATATTTGCTCTCTGTGGTTTATGACCTCCTTGAGTTTCGTGAGCATCATAATATCTGTTGTTTTCTGTAGGATGATGCTCCTAAAAAATCTTGCCAAAAGGGGTGATTCGTGGATGTGCAGAATGCGGAAACTGTCAAAAGGTCAGCAAGTCAAGTCTCAGCATTTTTTATATCTTGTTCTTCCAGATTCTACTGTATTTACCTTGGGCATCGGTTGAAATCTTGTAACAGGTCACAGCAAAATGGCGTCCAGAAGATGCACGCAGGCCTGTATTGGATGAAGCTCCTGTGTTTTATCCAACTGAAGAGGTTCATTTAAATAATTGATTTCTCAATTTGTGCTTGAACACAGGCTTTTTTGGCTCTCTACGTGTATAAACAAAGAACATGAGCATATCAAATGAGACATTTCTGACATTTTCAATTTTGGATATTATTCCAGGAGTTCAAGGATACTCTTAAATACATTGCAAGCATCCGCCAAAGAGCGGAACCATATGGAATCTGCCGCATTGTTCCTCCCTCATCATGGAGCCCTCCTTGCCCTCTTAAAGAAAAAGGTGTATGGGAGAAGTCAAAATTTCCAACTCGCATCCAAAAGGTGCATAAGCTTCAAAACCGGGAGTCTATAAACAAAATTTATAAAAATCAGCGCATCGTGGAAGGAAAAGGCAAAAGCTTATGACAACAGAAGCAGAATGTAAAAACATTACTGAAAATATTGGTAAAACGAACATGCTTGGATATAATATGCAGAAAGGTTCGGTTTTGAACCTGGTCCGAATTTCACCTTGGATTCCTTCCAGAAATATGCTGATGATTTCAAGGAGCAATACTTTCAGAGAAAAGATATGGGTAAGAGTCTGATGTCTGCTCAATGGGAGCCATTACCTGAGAACATTGAAGGCGAATATTGGCGGATTGTGGAGCATCCAACTGAAGAGATTGAGGTAGGATGGTTGAAATTAAATAAGCACTAGTAAAGATCCTAAAGGCTCTGTTTCATAGTTTGCTTAAAATTTGGTTTATGTTATTTTAGGTGCTCTATGGAGCTGATTTGGAGACTGGTGATTTTGGTAGTGGGTTTCCTAAAACATCCACAGTTGAAGCAGGGTCCAATTTAGATGATCAGTATGTGAAGTCAGGCTGGAACTTAAATAACTTTCCGCGACTTCAAGGTTCTGTGCTCTCATTCGAAAGTGGAGACATTTCAGGTGTTTTAGTGCCCTGGTTGTATGTAGGGATGTGCTTCTCATCATTCTGCTGGGTATGATGCTCTTACCTTTTTATTGCACATATTAAAGCGTGATAGCAGTTGTCGTGATTTATATTCTACTTTTAAGTAACATCGTCAGACATAAAGTCATTTTTTCTGAGGTTCCAATATATTATGGACCTACATACCTACTAATGGCATCTATTTATTTGTTTTCTTTCTTTAAGAATACTACTATTGTTCATATCGAGGTAACAAATGTATTCTGTCCGTAACAGCATGTGGAAGACCATCACCTCTACTCAATGAATTACTTACATTGGGGTGCTCCAAAAATGTGGTACGGAATTCCAGGAACACATGCATTGAAGTTGGAGTCTGCTATGAAGAAGCACCTAGCAGACTTATTTGAAGAACAACCTGACTTGCTTCATAATCTTGTGAGTAAAGATACTATAAAAGTGATCTTGTACGAAGCAAATGAGATTACCATTTCTACAGCGTTGTTAATGTTATGCTGTATCTGAGGATAAGTGATATAGTTCTGAATGACTTAAACTTGCTGCCTGACATTTCACATTTGTTCTTTGCTAAAGTTGTTATTTTGAGTTTTGACTTGCTTATTATACATTTGGTGTGACCATATGGATATTGGGAAAACAGAATGTCTCTTTGTTGCTAAGTAGATATGAAGCTTCATCTACCACATTGTGACCCAAAGAAGAATCTTAATAATGAGTGAAGTACTTAAGGGCAAGGAGGGGATGTTAACTACAAATTGGGACTATTGTTATTCAGTGTCGGTTTTAACCAAATGCACTCTAAACTTGAACCTAACTAGTATAAGGCAAGTTTCTTTATTGATTCTGTATTTTAGATGATTCTTTTCCCGCTATTTACGCTGTGAGAAAGCATGTTAGATGCTTGTTGCAATGTTTCAGTAGTGTCATTTAAGTTTGTTTTGGAAAATATCATCCATATGTTAGTCTGTTAGGATAAAAGGTGCAGACTTATGATTACTTGTAGATTAATTCTAACAACCATGGTCCTTGTTTTTATCCTTATTTTTCCCCCTACATCCCATAGTTGAAGTTCAATTATCATGAGAAATTGCTTGTAACTCTCCTGTATCTGAAAGATCTGAATGAAATGTTATAATTAGGGTACTCTCTTTGAGATATCAATTCTGATATACTCATTGTGTGGCACTCACACTATGTATAGGGGTAATATATATCTTCTTTTTCTGTTCCTCTTTTTCAGCAATTTGTCAATTAGCACATGTGAATAAAAAACAAAATATCATGAAACAACATTTCTCATTTGGATCTTGCTCAAGTCTTAAGCACGAGGAGGCAAATACAATTTACTGTTTCGTTTCATCTTTAAAGTAACAAATGAACTAACTTTAAAATTATATTTGAGCTTATATATTTCATAAAGAGGCTCGTTCTTTTTCGCTTTGGCTAATGTACCATAGAGATGAATGCTCTGGACTCTTTTTTTTTAGTCCAGGGAAACTTGAAGGGCGCTTCTTGATTGCATGAAATCTACATATGTGCAAATTGGCTTCTAGGTTTATGGCACCTCTATTGCTCATAATTACCTTCTATAGGGATTTGGCTCCATCTGAGAGGGTTGGCATAAGGTTGATTGGCCAGTGATAAAAGCTTTTGTCTAATTCTTTCGTGGAGTTCGTTCGTGCTCCATTGCACGCTTGTTTGCTGATTATACGGTTTGCGCGACGAAGACTGAATCTTCACATTCTAAGGCAGATTGAAACTTGCATTTGCAGAGAAGTTGCTAAAGAGGAAAAATTAACATATACACCATTATGGTAAATTAGAACGAAAGCAACTAAAACAAATAATGTAATATTAAATAAGTTCATTATGAATAAAGGCAAGCTTTGATGTCCATTTTTTTTTTTTTTTAGTTTCATCAAGGAGATGGCACGATACTGAGGAATCTCGCCCCTCCTTTATTGATGTCATTTTGCATTATTTCTGCAGAGATTTCAATCTTTATATTTTTACAGGTTACACAGTTTTCACCTTCAATGCTAAAGTTAGAGGGTGTACCAGTTTACCGCTGTTTGCAGCGTACTGGGGAGTTTGTTTTGACATTCCCTCGTGCATATCACTCGGGTTTTAATTGTGGGTTCAATTGTGCTGAAGCTGTAAATGTAGCTCCAGTAGACTGGTTGCCCCATGGGCAAACTGCAGTAGAGCTTTACCGTGAACAGGCACGCAAAATATCAATATCCCATGACAAATTGTTGTTAGGAGCTGCAAGAGAAGCTGTACGAGCGCAATGGAATATTTCATTTATGGGAAAGAGCTCACTTGAGAATTTAAGATGGAAAGATGCCTGTGGAGTGGATGGGACCTTAGCAAAGTCGCTTAAGGTGAACTCCTATAACCAATAGTCAGTATTATATGCTGTTCAAAGATTTCATGCTATTAGAGAAACCCATGCTCTTCTGTTGCATAATTTTCTGCTGGAATGCTTATAATAAAGAATAAGTTTTAGCTGGTGATTTCTTGATAGAAATATGAAAATAAACTTCTAGAAGATATTGCACATCAAATTGGAGAGTGTGCTAACTTGTAGGTTTACTTCTGTTCGTACTTTCTGCTCTCTTCCTCTTCAAAAGTCAGCTTTGACGTGCATTACGTAGTCTCGTGGGTTTGCTAATTTGTATATGTTTATTTTTATCAGGCACGTGTTGAAGTTGAGCGTATGAGAAGGGAGTTGTTATGTTCTGTACAGTCGAGGAAAATGGATGTGGGTTTTGATGCCAACTGCGAGAGAGAGTGTGTTGTGTGCCATTATGACTTGCACCTCTCTGCTGCTGGTTGCCCCTGTTCACCAGATAAATTTGCATGCTTGACTCATGCAAAGCAGCTATGTTCTTGTGCTTGGAGTTCAAGGTTCTTCTTTTTTCGGTATGATATCAATGAACTGAATACCCTAGTCGATGCATTGGGAGGCAAGTTGAGAGCAATTCACAGATGGGGCCTTTCAGACCTTGGACTTCGTTTGAGTTCTTCTCTCAAAAAAGAGAAAACAACAGATCCAAAGCTGCCTCTGAATAGGACAACTTCCTCAGAAGCTACAAAGCCGAAGGATAAGGGACAATCATCGCAGAGTATTGCCAGTAGTGCTGCTAGGAATTATACTTCTTTGCAAGAAACTAAGACATCTGTTGAACAGAGTTCATCCTTTGGTATATCAAACGAAAAAGATAAGATAAGCCCCACAGTTGACTCAGAGGAGCCATGTCTACAGGGTAATTCCTCCTCCAAAACCGTTCTGGGTAACTCTTCAGCCAAAACTGGAGGCAGTCAGAGCCTGACCCTGGGTGGGTTCACCTCTAGTCAACAAAATCAAACAGTTTCCTCTCACTTAGTGCCTGAAAGTATGCACCTAAGCAGTCCGAGCAATATCATATGTGACAAGGACAAAAATATATCAGCAAGGGGCGGGGATGTTATACTATTAACTGATGATAAATATGAGGAATTAAAAGCTCTTCATTTAATTGAAGTGAAGGAAGAGTCAAATGTGAAGAAGTCAGAAACTTTAACGAGGCTAAACTGTAATGACAATATAACTACTTGCAATGCACAAAAGGACATTGTTTTAGTAAGGCCTGAGACCAATGCATCTGTTATAAGTGGAAGTGATAAGATATCTCAACATGTAATGGAGCAAAGTGACAATATCTCCACCACTGCATCCTTGGAGATCAAAGATCAGGGAGAAGAAGGTCCCTCCACTCCTTCAAGCCAGTTACTTGTGAGCGTTGTGAAGAAACCATTCCATCGTGAGAACTCTATCAGCACGCCTATTGCAAAACAGATATCAAAGTTTTTGGCTCATAAAGAAGAGAGTACTACTGGTATTACAAATAGCGGAGGTCATCTTCAGCAACCAGAGCTGGTGGTAAGTGCAAAAATCAACAACGATGGGAAAGTTGAACCATATTCAGCTCCCAAACAGGCACATGTTGGAGAATTAGTTACAGTAGGCCCATCTTGTCTTCCAAGTAGTATTGATAGACAAAACCGCATGCAGAAGGGCCCTCGAGTGGCCAAGGTACTGAGGAAAGTAAACTGGACTGTTGAACCATTGGACTATGGTGTCATACTTTCAGGAAAGTTATGGTCTACTAGCCAGGCCATTTTCCCTAAAGGTACATCTTAGGCCATTCAGTTATCATTTTTTTTTAATCTCTATCATATTCTGCACAAATTTGGGGTCTGTTTGTCTTATAGAGTATTGCTGAATCACAATTTAAGTTAATTCTTACAATTACATTTATCTTTTGATTGCAGGATATAAAAGCCGAGTTAGATACTTTAGCATACTAGATCCATCACAGATGTGTTATTATATATGTGAAGTTTTGGCTGCTGGTGGGCTGCTGGGACCTCTATTTATGGTAATTGTTCTTTGCATTCAATACTTTTGTTGTTGACCGACTCAATGGTTATTGCCCTTGTGTATTAATAAAAAGCATGATTTCCCCCTCTCTGTCACTTTGAATTTCTCTAGTCTAGGACAACATATAGTATCTAATCCTTCTTGCAATGGGCTTTTCCTGTAACATCGTAAAGTATGCTTGATAATATAGATGAACAAAACACCATAGTAGTCCATCATACTAAAAAAAATAGTTAATGAATCTCAAACAAGCTTTCATTTTCTTTTAGTGTTGCCTTTAAACTATGATTACGAACAATCTTTTATACATAATCCTTAATGTATATAGAGAATAAAAGAAGAAAACACTCTAGTATAAACTCTAATAATGGCTCTGTAAAGAATAGTGCTATTGTTTAGGTTTATATCCTTACGTTGTTTAGTCTATGCTTCTTGCAAATCGCACATTGGCTATATATATATATCAAGGTTTGCAGTATGGGTATAGGAATCAGACCCTTCCTATGGTATCTGGATCGGCGATATTGGAAGTATCGGCGTTTTCGGATCAGAATATTTGTTATTTTGGTATTAGAAAGCAAATAATTATTAATACATTATTAAACATTTAGAAAAAAATATTTTATACATTTAGGCATAGTTTTACGTCTTTTCTGTGTTGGACCTCTGAGTGCTCCAAACACCCAAAGCAAAGTCGCAAGCGAAAAAAAGATGATCCTTAGACTCATCCTCTTTCCCACATAAGCAGCATTTCGTGTCCTCGCACGGGATGCCTAACATGGAAAGCATGTCCCGAGTAAGGAGTCCGTTCCTGATCATTTTGTATAGGTACAGGGAGAACTTGATTGCCGTACCTTTGGTCCACACCACCTCTGTCCAGTCTACCGCGTCATGGTAGGTCCTAATCTGATTCATAATCGTACTGAACTTGAAGGTGCCTCTCGCCATATCTTTCCATATCCAGTAGTCCTCCGTCCCCTGCCTATCAAATTCCACCGTACGAATGTCTTCAGCATGAGCGGCCTCGATCAATCGGCCCTGAAACTTCCACTCACCTTCCTGAATAAGGCTACTCACCATGTCGGTAGTACCCATCAGCTCATGAACATGCCATCTCTCTCTCGATCATGCTAGATTGCTTGATCCAGGGATTATATATATATATATATATATATATATCATGAACATGCCATCTCTCTCTCGATCATGCTAGATTGCTTGATCCAGGGATTATATATATATATATATATATATATATATATATATATATATATATGATCCTAATGAAAGTAATCTCAATAGTTCAAAATCTAGTCTCTAGCATGGTATCAAATCTATGGTGATCCCAACCCAACCCTAGCCTCCACCAACAAACCTTAGATTTCTTCTCCTCTTATACATATTGAGAAAGAGGGATCCAACAATCTCTCTCTCTCTCTCTCTCTCTCTCCAACCATCACCCTCGACTGCCCAACATTAACATCCTCCTTTACGGAGGCATACTACTTTTTCACCCTTTCTTCCTAAACCATAGCATCCTTCTGTTCTTCCACCATAACCCCTAAAAGTCCTTCATCTCTCCTACGTCCCCACAAGCGAACAACAACCAAACTCCATCATCCCAATCCAGCAATGTCCAACCTAGACCCCAAATTCGTCCGCAACCCAATGTAGTTTGCTAATTGCTCCTTTCCAAGGATATAGAGCCTCGACGATTAGACCAATTTGACCTTAATTACCACTTGCAATCAAAACCTACTCAACTTTGAACAATCACAATCAACTTAGTTCTAACTGCGTTCAGCCTCAGTGACCTCTCTCCTCCACATCGAGCCACATCTTGCAATCCAACCTCTAGTGGCTGTGATGCTTGGAAAGAGGTTCGATTCTTTGTCCAAGACAACCATCCTTGCTCTAGCAACCATCTAGACGCACCGTTCAAGACCATCCTCTATTAATGATCTCACTGTCTTGTGATACTGGCTTGACTCAAGTCCCTATCTTTACTCCGCGCGATCTTGACAACGTCCATCCATGAACTCGAGTTAGCTTGTGACCCACAAACTCCCCACGAGCTTGTGCCCACCAACTATGACCTTCTGACTAATACTATGACCACTAGCGCCTACTGGCGGGTGTTGTTGTCAACACTGGTACCCTCATCCATGAACTCGAGTTAGCCCCTTCTACTATCAGAGTTTCCTATACATAATTAATGAATAAATCCTATACTTTAAGGTACAGAAACACACACGTCCTGTACTTCTCAGTTGCCATATATCTATACTACTACATAATAAGAAAAGTTGGCTTCACCGTGAATTTTTTTTCTTCCAAATACGCCCTTATATAATTTTACTAATTAAATTGTTCATTAAATTTAACGAGGACAGCTAGGTAATTATGTATAGAATTTTTTTTAAAGAAAAATGTACTGGTGCCTTTTGCTTTTTCCAAGTACAAAAAAGTTATAAGACACTTAAAATACGTGCATATATATATATATATATATATATATATATATATATATATATATATATATATAAGAGTGCTCTGGCAGTAATTTTCGTTCATAGGCCTCGGAGGTGCAGCATTAGATTATAGCTTGTTTGCTAAAAATATTTGCAGATACCATTTCCCTCCTTGCTCCTCCCGACTGTTTTCCTTTTGCAACGTCTTCTTCCACTAATTATTACCTTTCCATGTTGATAAGATCATAATTATAACTGCTTTGCATCTTTAATCAATGAAGCTGGGTTGTCTGCAAGTTTGAACCCTTCTTTTAGTTCTTTGCATTGTTGAACAGTTGGCTATTAAAGAAACCTTTTGGATAACTCAGTTTTTGCTCGTAAGATAAGTTGATCTGCCCCATTTTATAACTTCAAATTCAGACGGTTCTGAACTTCTGATACAGTCACAAGTCTCAATTGATGCCTTTTATGATTTTATTCTTTCCTTTTGAACAGCATGAAGGTTCATTGATACAAAGCATGTTGATACTGCATTACATGAAAGTTTGTCATTTTGGCAGTGCCTATATTTTCTTGCATATTAATGTTGAAAAACTTAAAAATGTTACAATATCTGATGATACTTTCTTCTCCTACAGGTAACCGTAGAGCAATGCCCATCTGAAGTATTCATTCAAGTTTCTGCTACAAAATGCTGGAATATGGTTAGGGATAGGGTGAACAATGAAATTAAGAGGCACCAAAACCTTGGAAGACCTAACCTACCTTTGCAGCCTCCAAGATCCCTTGATGGTCTTGAAATGTTTGGCTTAACCTCCCCTACTATTATGAAGGTAAATGTTTCTCACTGCTGATGCATTCTTCCCGTTGCTGCTTGCCTCGTGTGTCATCAGGTTCACTTTGCATGGTACTCATTGCCTTGTCATATCTATAGCATAAACTACTTTTGGTTATAAGAGATCCACTTTTAGCTACCTTTTGAGGTTTCTAATTGAACTTTTCAGTCAAAAGATTCAAAAACTAGGAAAGCTAGGGGTGAATGGGAACCATAATTAATGTAGAAAACCTAAACCCTGGTAGCAAACCCCTGGTATCAAATGGAAACATGGAGCTGTTGAACAGTTTTTTGTTAAACCGAAGTTGATGGTAAAATAGTGAAACCAGAACTACCAATTTTTTTTTTTTTTTTTGGAAAGTAATGATATTCAATTGAAACACCCTCAGATATCACCTTACCTATGTTGCATCCACGTGGACAAGAATATGGTTAAGGACACGATAAAGGTTATGGATACATGGGACATTTTCAGATATATACAATAAGTAAGTCACCTGTTGTGCAAATATGGACAAGGATACAGGTACAAACACGATACAGACATCATTTTCCTGTGTCCGTGCAACATAGCACCTAACAAATCAAAGTAGAAGGGACTTGCAAGTAGTTTCTTTTGTCTCCCAAGGAATCGGAAACCCTTATGCAGATGTTTTTGATGATAGGAACTGACTGGAGAAGAATGTGAGAGAAATTACTAGAGGAAGAGAGACATCATTGAGGATGGATTTTGTTGATCCAAAAATGTTACATAAATTTTGCACACAGTTTGCCCCTTATATGGGGAAAAGTACAAAGGCATCTGCAATGTAATATAATTCTGGAACTCCTTAGAATTTTTTTTACTATATCTATGTCCTTTTTCAGACTTCACACTAGTCTGAAATCATGATAAGGTGTCAAATACTCGACACTCAAACTGAGATATTCTCAAACACTTCTAATTGTTTTTCGCTCTTCGAAACTAGATATATACTTTTAGGTGTGTGTAGATTTCTTGTGGAAAGATGGTTTCTTGTTCGTTCCATCACTTTGCATAATGTCTTCTCCTCCTCCTCCATACCCTTGTTATAGAATAGAAACCAAGGTTTTGCTTAATCTATTTTCACATATACATGCAGGCCATCGAAGCAATGGATCGGTATCATGATTGTACAGAGTACTGGAGTTCCCGTCCCCAAACACCAGCCGAGATCAGACCCACAACTGCAGTCAGGGGTGACCAACTCGACAGGGCAGTTGTGGCGCTCAGAGGTCTAATCAAGAAGGGCTCTCAGGAAGAGTTGCAGGAGTTGCATAGAGTATTGAGCAGCGACCAACCAAATGCCAGGAGACGACTCCTTGATCTCCTGAATGAAGAAATTGAAAGGTGTCCTAGATGACGATCACCATTTCTTTCGTGCCACCATTGCTTCAGTTTTGGGGTCGCCGTTACAACTATGAAATGCAACAGTAGGAATTGTATCTATAGGCCCATTTATTTATTTATTTATTCAATAAAATTCAATCTGCACATAGTTAAGGCCATTGAAACATTTGTAAAGCTATATTTATTTTATCCCAATTCTGGGAAAAAAAAAAGAAGTTTCAAGGATTAGGTTTTGGTATTTTATTATCATACCGGCCTTTTCTCTGACTTCCACAGGAGTGGCATTAGGTGGGTTTTGCAATTGATTCATGTATTTTGGTTGTCAATGTAAATTGTGTTGGTGTATTTTTTTTTGAAATACATAATACATATATCCAAGAGCTGGGATGGTATTTTGTAATTCTACCCGTATACGTATAATCATGTATTGATCTTTCTTTGCTCATTTGCTTTTATTTTTATGTTGCTTTGCATCAGAACATGTGCTTTGATTTGTTCCTCTTGTGCATATTTAAGTACCTGTCTTGAATGAGCTACATTGATACTGGCAAGTTATATGGCACATCAAAAAGTGATCGTGGCTAGCCCATTTTTTCAATTTTTCTGGCAGTCCGGATTGTCAGAAAAGTGGGCAGTTCTAGGACTGCCACAATGGGATATGTGCCCATATAACTTGCCTTGATACTCGGTTGCATTCCTTCATGTTGAACTGGTTTTCCAAAATAAAATTCATAAACAACTAGTTTCATATAGTTTTTGGGTCTGTTTTTTTTAGAAAAATAATCTAAGATATTCATGAGAAGCAATTCCAAACAAAGTCTTAAGTTGGCTTATGCGCTTCTTTTTGTCTAAAAAAATTAACAAGTTTATACCTTAAATCTTTTATATTTTAACATAAGTCCTTCAAATCATTAATATTATCAATTATTTTGGTTAATTCATTAAAAAAAAGGAATATACCATTAAGTAAACATATAATATATATTTAGATAATTTTACCCCTTCCTCTCCACTCTTCTTCTTTCTCCTCCCTCCTTGTCCTTTGAGTAGCATGTAAGGGAAAAGGAACGAGGGATGACTTGATAATAAAGTATTAGATAATAAACTGATAATATTTTATAGTGGTGTAAGAGATGGAAAGAGTAGAAGAAGATAAAATGAAACTATGAAAGGGGAATAGATGGAGAAGAAAGTAACGATGATCATGAGTTTATGATGAAAAATAGTAGAAGAAAAGAATAATGTAACTAAAGGAGGAGAAAAGAAAAAAATGATCATGAGTTTATGATGAAAAATAGTAGAAGAGAAGAATAATGTAACTAAAGGAGGAGAAAAGAAAAAAGAGAAGTTGGTGGAGATGGAAGTGGATGAAGTGATGGAAGGTTTACAAGTAATGTTGAAGGAAAATAGAAAATAATGGATTTCAAAGTGGAATATAGGAAGGTAGAGAGAAAAGAAAGGAAGAGAAGATGAGAGAAAAATTCGATTTATGATCATATTAATTATTATTTAAAAAAATGATCTTTTACCAACGGAAGGGAATTTGTAACTCATATTTCTTATTATTTGACGAAGTTTTATGTAAATAACAAGATTAAGAATATTTATGTAAAAATATGGTAGATTTAATGGACTCATACACAAAAGATCCAATATTTTTAAGTGGGTAAAGTGCAAAAAAAAAAAAAAAAATCCCTCCTTAGATTTGCAATTTTGCATTTAAAGACTCCTGGCTTTTAAAAAACCCTCACATTTTTATTTTGGCTCAGTTTACACCCGTTTTGAATTATGTCGTTAACAGACATTAAAATACACATGAAATGACGATTTTATCCCTCTCTCCCTCTCTCTTCGATGGGAGGGGGGGTGGCCGCATGGGGAGGAGGGGGGTGCTAGGGGCGGGGAGCAGGAGGGTGGCCGTGCGGGAAGGACGGGGGGGGGGGGGGGGGGTGGGCGTTGCCACCACCACGAGGGAGGAGGAGGGGGGGGAGGGGAGGAGGAGGAGGGTGGCCATGCGGGGAGGAAGAGGGGAGGAGGGGGGAGGAGGGGAGGAGGCGAAGGGTGGACGCACACCACCGCAGAGGGTGGGGGTGAGGGAGGGGAGGGGGTGAATGGGGAAGGGGGGACATTTTTTTTTAACAGGCACTAACTGTAATGTCCCGCTCCGTACGGTACATTATGTTGAGTCGTTGACTCGAAGAGTTACGTTGACCCGAAGAAAGTATCGATGCAAATCGATACAAGAGTTACGTTGACCCGAGGAATGCATCGAGTCAGATCGATGCAAAATGTTAAGTGGGTCCGAAAGAAAGCATTGAGTCGATTCGAAGATCTATTAAATCGAATCGATACAAAGCATAAGTCCGATTCGAATAAATATTGATTTTAGTTGGTTTCGTGTGCATGCTATGCTTTTACGCTGAATTATAAGAGGTCGACATTTTGTCTCATTTACAACGGTGTCCGTCAAACCAAAGTATCGCCTCGCAACGGACTGACGGTAGGCCGAATCAGTCGGGTAGTTCCATGGAGCACGAAGTGCTCGAATGGCTAACTCTGAAGAGTTGGCCGTACAACAAAGTTATAAAATCGAGCCGAATCGGCTCGACGAAGCGACAAGGCGTATTGGCTTAAGGTGGAAGGACTTTGACCATTCTTTCCTACTCCGTCACGCCTAAGTAAAATGTATTGTTGTATGCTGAGTTAACCTGAGTCCACGGGCGTGGCTTGAAGGAGAGAAATCATAGTGTGTGTCGAACGCTAAGATAGAACAATTGAATTGAAACGTACATCAAATGTACAAGTCGTCATAGAACATTGAAATACCGCAAAGACGAGCACCTTGGTGCGCAAGCCATATGAACATGTGATAACTGTATCGACGAGTGCCTCGGTGCACGAGTCGCTCGTGCCTCCGCGCATGAGTTAGAGGGCTAGCACATTGAAAGACTATATCGACGCGAATGCCTCAGTGCACGAGTTGTAAAACATTGAATGCTCTATCGAGGCGTGCCTCAATGCACTAATCGTAGGGAATAAACATAAGTCAAGCACATTGAAAGATCGAATCGAGGCGTACATCGAATGCACGAGTCGAAGAATATCGAATAACTATTGAATGCGTCATGCTTCCTTGAAATTTTAGGACCTTCGGGTCGATCATTTGGACATTGAATCGAGGCGATGAAACATCGAAAGAACGAAATCGTACAAAGAATGTGAGAACATATAAAGAAAGAATGTAAGAAATACGGAATGATGTGAAGTCTGAGTTTCAGACTCGGATTATGTTTGGTTGTGTCACGCCCCGATTCCGTAGAATCGATAGTCGTCCCCCGGACGTGATGCCGTGTGAACCTAAGTTGCGATCGCACAAGGCATAGTCATAAGGTTATCCGAAACACAACATCAAGTTAGAGTACGCAGAGAAATTGATTGACACATTTGATATAGAAGTAGACTTTTCATTGATAATAAAACTTCATTTACATTGACTCCATTACAATCATTGTCGCGTGGGCTACAACATGACTCGATTTCAAAACGAACGCTGATGAGATAGTCGTTCCATATATTACACCCCATTTTACAAGCAAAATAATTACACTTTCTGCCTGCTATCGAGGGAAGTCGAGTCGTCATCTTTTCTTCTTTTGTACTGAGTGCGGAGTCTTCAAAAGGATTCAGAAACAAGCCTTCAACACGCAGACGAGGCTTCAAAAGTGTTCACGTCGCCTTGAGCTTTAAGTGGCACACCCTTCGTGGTTTGGGGTACCTGCGTGGAGAGCGAGGATCAGTACATTACACTTTCTACTGGTGCGTGGTTATTTAAGTTCCAAGCTCTCATTTGGTTGAAGAGTTTATATGACTTAGTTTGTGAATGTTTCTAACCATCCTAATGAATTTCAAACAAGCATATGACAAGCATAATGTGAAATACGTTAGAACTTACCTACGGCGGACCGTACCGCACCTTATGAGACTTACCATGTTCTTTTCTGTCAATTGTTATCATTTATATACCAAGTGAAATATTACGTGTGATTGGTCACTGGCATAATAAGCCATCCTGGACTCTATAGCTTTTGTTAGCTAGGGCCCTTGCAGCGCAAGTAGCCATCCCCGCTACAAGTCCCCGCTTAACCCGTGCTATTATCCAGCACAGCTATACACCGTGTTTCCTTCCTTGGCCGAAACGGTCCCATGGCCCCGGGTTGCCGTTACGGGAAAACTCTACCTTGTCGACAAGTTGTCCAATGACCGAGTTAGACTTATTTAGTTTACTCGTGTAGAATCCACACTTTATTTGAATCATTCTTTTGTTAATGCATTACTACAACTTACAGAGTGCCCGTGCCTTTGCATTTATCATATCTTCCGTAACACTATTATCGATTGAACTAAGAAGGGGTCGAGAAGAGAAAGGTCAGCCACTCACCTTGAGTTTGCTTGAGGCGAGAGAACTTGTTGGTCGCGCTAGACGTCGCCTACGCGATTACCTGAAATCGCACAAGCAACCGATTAGAACACTGTATTATTCAAGAAGTTCGATAGAAAATGTGAGTTCGAAATGCAAGCCAAGAAAACCATCGAAAATATTCACGAAAACGCATTCAGAAAACCAAGGCCAAAACCAACGAAAGCGGCGTAAAAAACAGAGCAATGGAAGGTCTTTCCCGACTCAGCCGCAGAGTCAATTCTTGAGGCGCAACCCGCTGAATATGAGACTTGGTTTCGAAGAAGCCATTCCATAACGGAGAATGGATCTTAATTCAACCATTCTCGTTCAACCGATTCGATCGATCCCGACCTATCGGTCCCGACCGAATCGATAGCGACAGTGTTTCTTTCTTGCGCATCCCCTAGACGGAGAACGGGGCACGATGTAGGGACGGAGCACTACACCATAACCAACTAAGAAAAAGTTTTGTCTTCGAAACTAAAGAATAGAACCTACCTCTACGAGAACAATAAAGAATTTTTTTTTTCATTTCTGACTCAAGCTCCCACGTCGACTCCTCGACCGAATGGTTTCTCCAGAGGACGCGGACGAGAGGAATAGCACGGTTGCGGAGAAGTTTATCTTTGCGCTCCAATATTTGTACCGGCTCTTCGACATTTGACAAGTCCGCCTTCAGATCTAGCTGACCCAAATCTACCACATGGCTCGGATCGTGTACGTACTTCCACAATTGTGAGACGTGAAAGACGTCGTGTACCTCCGACAATGCAGGCGGCAAGACGATTTGGTAAGCTACCGGGGCAACTCGCTTTAATATTTCGAACGGACCAACAAATCTTGGGCTCAATTTCCCTTTCGCACCGAACCTGGAAACTCCACGCATGGGCATTACTTTCAAGAATACATGGTCGCCTTCCGAGAACTCGAGGGGGCGTCGGTGCGTGTCGGTTTTGTGCTATCTTCAATCTCTCTCGTATCAACTTGACCTTCGGCACAGTCTGCTCCACCAGTTCCGGGCCAAGTATCTGCCGTTCCCCGACTTTATCCCAGCAAATGAGCGATCTACACTTCCGGCCGTACAAAGCTTCATACGGCACTATTTGGATGCTGGACTGATAGCTATTGTTGTATGCAAACTCGACCAACGATAGATGAACGTCCCAACTTGACTTCAAGTCGATCGCACAGAGTCGTAACATGTCTTCGAGAATTTGGTTCATCCGCTCTGTTTGGCCGTCAGTCTGAGGATGATAAGCTGAGCTAAACTTCAACTTGGTCCCCAACGCTGAATGAAGACTACTCCAGAAGCGTGCCACGAACCGTCCATCCCGATCCGAGACGATAGATACTGGGACCCCGTGCAGCCGAACTATTTCATCAAGGTATATCTGAGCAAGGCGGTCGACGCTCTAAGTAACTTTAATGGCTATGAAGTGCGCTGACTGGTTAGTCGATCGACGATGACCCAGACGGCATCGTTTTCCTGCGGCATCCTCGGCAAGCCAACAACAAAGTCCATAGTGACATGATCTCATTTCCACTCTGGAATGGCAAGGTTCTGCATCTCCCCGCCCGGTCGCTGGTGCTCGGCTTTAACTTGCGACAGGCCATACACTTCGATACAAAGAGCGCTACGTCCCTCTTCATGCCGTGCCACCAAAAGACAATGTCACGCCCCAGACCCGAAACACCGGGGGACGGGGACGGACTTGGCCAGCTACGTATTACGGGTAGAAGAAATACCGAATAATACGATCAATGCTGTAAACTAGACAAGGGGGTGCATACTACATACAAGTCTCGCTAGGGTCACATGACATCTATTGTCTCAATCAATGAATCAAGTAGCAGTAAATAAAGAGCATATATGATAAAGCAGTAAGGCGTCCCAAATGCTCGGTCAAAATGTTCTTGAGATCTGGCTTTACAAAACATAGCCAGATGATATGATAAGGTATACACAATCGCTATCAGCTGCAGTCTGAATTAATTACAATTATGTAAAAGCAAGTGCTAGACAGTCCGACTAACAGGTCGGTGCCAAAACGGCAAAAGTAAAGTAAAGAACAAGACGAGTAGGGAGTCAAGGAACCCACTCGTGGCCTCCTGCGGTCATCCTTCTAGTATTGACCATCTTGAGGGTAGAAGTAAGCTGAGTCCTCGAGAGCTGGCTCTAGATCTGGCCATGCAAAACCAGAGAGGTTAGACCTCCAATAGCAAGCACCACAAAGGAAGCACGACATGAAGAATTAAAACCAGTAATAAGGGTTAAGGATATAAATAAGATAAATAGATCTTTGCCTTTTACTAAGGTACGCCTAGCGTCTTGACACTCCGAACCAACTCCCCAACCAAACAAGGACAGAAGTTGGCCCGTCATGTCAGGACGTTCAGCTTACCTCAATAGTTGGCAAAGTAGGATACAACCCACAATCAAATCAGTTTAAGCGGCTAGGCAATTATTACGGCTTACTACTAGTGAGCTCCAAGTTACCCTGGAACCATGCATTAGGAAATTTCTCAGTTCTTACTATAGACAAACAAGGCTGGTCGATCCAATAATCAGTTACGCCATACGGGGAAACGAGTCCCAGTGGGATGCTCGTCGATCGGGAAAAGTAAACCGGATACCACTCCCTGCCCGTGTGGTAGATATGCAGTATCCGTGGGAACCAACCGGCGTGTCGGGACACTATTTGTCCCAAGGACGGCCGTCATATAAGAACTCGAAAATCTATTCTCTCCATGCAGTAATTATTTTATTTAACTTAGTTGGCCCTATGTTAATTGAAATCTCATACCGTGGATCATGAGTATTTCGCATGAGTACTTTCGTACAATGTACGATATGCGTAACTCTACAACGATGCCAGTACGGTTGGGTTGTAGGTCCTACATAGCGTAATGCAACAATCAAACCTATCCACGGGATAATCATGCCTTGACAGTAGGATACACGTGCTGCTTTTGTAATACGAAATTAATTATCGGTGCCATAGCACCTACTCAAATTCATGTACATAATTATAAGTTGGAGATCAGCACGGTTACATTGTCAATGATTGGGATCAGCCAGTCGTTCTCAATGGTTCATACATGAACGTGTCCCATTTAGTACAATAAGACGACTAGCCAGTCTCTTAGTTCCAGACATAGGAACGCATGATCAATATTAAGTCAGGATAACAATTATTGTCAATTCGTGACAAGGCATGGTAGTCAAAAGTTCTATATCAAGAGTAAGAGAAACTTGCATAAAATAGTTGGTAACATATTCTTGAAGCCAAGGAAAAGATCTACAACTTTCATGTTGGAAGCTAGGAGAAATTCGGGCAAAAAAACAGTCAAAAAGAGCATCAAACAATCAAAATCAGCCAAAAATCAGCCTCATGCGGCTAGAAATTCTTATGCGGCTCAAAAATTCTTATACGGCTCAAAAATGCTCATGCGGCCAGAAATTCTTATGTGGCTCAAAAATTCTTCTGCGGCTCAAAATTGCTCATGCGGCCAGAAATTCTTATGCGGCTCAAAAATGCTCATGCGGCCAGAAATTCTTATGCGGCTCAAAATTCTTATGCGGCCAGACACTATTCATCGTCCCTGCCAGAATCAGGACAGATGAACATAGAAGTTTGACCAAAATTATTTTGGCCATAACTTCCTCAAATCAAGTCGAAATCTAACTTTTCAAAAGCCAAAATTGGGTAGAATTGAATTCTCTACAACATAGAACAATCAAAACATGGAAATGATGAAGTTTGATAGATCGAAACCCAAGAAAACCAAAAAGAGGAAAAAACTTAGATCTACACAAAGCTAACCATGGAAAACAAAAACTACAAGACCTAAACATGTAGAGAAAGAAGAGACAAACACAATGGACTAAAAATAAATGGAGATGCATGAAATCCTCTATGATGTGCAAGATGTACTTGCCTCTCACAAGTGGGTTAGGGTTTGGTGGAGGAGTAAATGTGAATGAATAAAAAGAGAGAATGAAAGAAGAAGTTTTATATCAAGGTCAAGTGGATCTCCACCATTCATTCTCTCCACCAAATTCAAGCCATCCATTCCTTTCCATGTTGAACCAAACCAAACCAAATTGGTTTACCATGAACCGAAATGAACCAAGAGCCAAGAAAAAGCAAAAAATAAAATACAGAAAAATAATTAGCATGAAATTAAAAGAATTAAATACAAAATAAATGCATGACAGATACTAAATAAATTCAGCCAAGCGGTATACGTATAAAAATATGCATTCCGGGAACGGGAAGTGACATCTCTACCCACCTTAGATAAATTCCGTCCTTGAAATTTCAAATCCAAGCAGGTTAGAAATATCAGGGCCAGGCACAAACAATACAGCAAGCAATAAATCACCCTATGATACCCATCAACCACTAATATGCAACTATACTATCAATCCATGAAACCAAGCTACTAATCATACGGGGATATGCATGTGGAATCAAGACAATCAAGGCATATGGAAATAAAATATACCTTGTGAGTCAAACAAGTGCGGGTACCGCGATCGGATATCATCCTCCCGCTCCCACGTTGACTCTCCTAAGGAGTGATGGCCCCAAGAAACACGAACAAGGTTAATTATTCGGTTCTTGAGTATCTTCTCCCTTCGGTCCAAAATGGACACAGGCTGCTCCTCATAAGACATGTTGGTACCCACAACCAGCTTAGAATGATCGAGGATATGACTTGGGTCCGATACATACCTACGTAACTGAGATACGTGAAATACATCATGCACCTCTCTTAACGAAGGCGGAAGGAATAAACGATAAGCAACATCGCCTACCCTATCAAGGATAACAAATGGGCCCACGTATCGCGGACTCAACTTCCCGCGAACACCAAATCTAATGACTCCTCGGGTAGGCAAAATCTGCAAGAACACGTGGTCCCCAACAGAAAATTCCAACGGCCTGCGATGCTGGTCTGCCCAATGACGATGCCGATCCTGTGCAACTCGAAGTCGCTCTCTAATTCCCTTAACAACCTCAACTGTCTGGACAATTATCTCTGGTCCCAACATCTTCCTTTCCCCAATATCATCCCATGCCAACGGCGATCTACACTTCTTACCGTACAGTGCCTCGAACGGAGCCATTTGAATACTAGCCTGGTAACTATTATTATATGAAAATTCTACTAAATGCAGGTGACTCTCCCAAGATCCTCCAAAATCTAAAGTGCAGGCTCGTAACATATCTTCTAAGGTCTGAATGGTTCTTTCTGATTGTCCGTCCGTCTGCGGGTGGTAAGCCGTACTGAATCTTAACTTGGTACCTAGGTTCTGATGTAAACTCTTCCAGAAATGCGACGTAAAATGAGTATCTCTATCCGACACAATACTGACAGGAACTCCATGTTGCCTGACGATCTGCTGCATGTACATCTCTGCTAGCTTTTCAGTAGTCTGCCCTACTCTAAAGGGAAGGAAATGTGCTACCTTTGTAAGTCGATCCACTATAACCCAGATGACATCCTTACCACTAGGTGACCTCGGTAATCCAGTCACAAAGTCCATTGTGATGTGCTCCCACTTCCATTCCGGGATAGGAAGTGGCTGTAATAATCCTGCTGGCCTCTGCTGCTCTGCCTTCACTTGCTGACATATCAAGCAACGGAAGACAAATCTAGCTATCTCCCTCTTCATTCCGTTCCACCAGAAATGTTGTTTAATATCCCTATACATTTTGGTACCTCCCGGGTGAATAGAATACTGAGAACTATGGGCCTCTGCCATAACCTCCTGTCTGATATCTCCACTAGGCACACATAGACGCGATCCATACCTAAGTGTTCCATCCTCATGAATTCTCATCTCCTTCCGGAGTCCTGACTCACATTCTGCTCTGAGCTTCTGAATCCTTGGGTCCTGTGTATGAGCTGCCTTGATCCTGTCTACCAAGTCAGATTGAACTTGTAGACTAGCCAAGATCCCTATATCTCCAGGAAGTATAACCTCAATGCCCATCTCTCGAAGATCCTCTAAAATTTGCTTCTGTGATGTCAACATGAATGTACTGCCCCTTCTACTGAGGGCATCCGCTACTACATTAGCCTTGTCTGGGTGATACTGAAGCTCTACTTCGTAATCCTTGATCAATTCCAACCATCTTCTCTGTCTCATATTCAGCTCCTTCTGAGTAAAAATATACTTTAAGCTCTTGTGGTCGATGAATATATCTACTCGATCGCCGTACAGGTAATGCCTCCAAAGCTTCAAGGAAAATACTACGACCGCTAACTCCAAATCATGAGTCGAATAATTCTTCTCGTGGTCCCGAAGTTGTCTAGATGCATACGCTATCACCTTCCCATGTTGCATGAGGACACATCCAAGTCCCTTACCTGACGCATCACAATATACAGTAAAACCTTCGGGTCCAACGGGCAATGTAAGTATAGGTGCCGAGATCAATTTCTGCTTCAAACTCTCAAAGGATGCCTGACACTCTGCCGACCAAACAAATGGCACATCTTTGCGTGTCAAACGGGTCATGGGTGCTGAAATTCTTGCAAAATCTGACACGAACCTTCGGTAATATCCTGCCAATCCTAAGAAGCTCCGCACATCTGCTACTGTCTTAGGTACTGGCCAACCTTCCACGGCCTCCACTTTCTTAGGATCCACTGATACTCCGGCCCCTGATATGATATGCCCCAGGAATGAAATTCGATCCGACCAAAACTCACATTTACTGAGCTTAGTGTACAACTGGTTTTCTCTCAAAACCTGCAATACCTTCCTAAGGTGACCTTCATGCTCTTCTTCGCTGGCTGAGTAAACAAGAATATCGTCGAGGAACACAACGACAAATTGATCCAAGTATGGCTTAAAAATACGGTTCATCAAATCCATAAATATTGTTGGAGCATTGGTCAATCCAAACGACATAACTAAAAATTCGTAATGCCCGTACTTCGACCTGAATGCTGTCTTGGGAATATCCTCCTCCCGAACTCTAACTTGATGATATCCTGACCGAAGATCTATCTTGGAAAATACTCTGGCTCTGCTCAACTGATCAAACAAGTCGTCGATCCTCGGTAGTGGGTACTTGTTCTTTACTGTTGCCGTATTGAGTTTCCTATAGTCAATGCACAATCTGGATGACCCATCCTTCTTTCCTACAAGTACCACTGGTGCTCCCCATGGTGATTCACTGTCCCGAATGAACTTTTTCGCCTTCAATTCTTCTATATGCTGGTACACCTTGGCCTGCTCTGAATCTGGCATTCTGTAAACTCGATCCGACACCGGTTCGGTCCCTGGCACCAATTCTATACTGAACTCGACATCTCTCTTCGGTGGTAAACCTGGTAGTTCTTCCGAAAATACATCAAGAAACTCTTCCACTACCCTCGGGACTTGAACTCCTTCCAATGCTGCTACGACTCCGCCTGCCAACTGTTCTGTTCCCGGCCTGACCAAAGCGAACTGTCCCATGCCTGGAATATCAAAAGATATGCTCCCTCTATGGCAATCTATTGTAGCATGACTGTCTTTCAGCCAGTCCATGCCCAAGATAACATCAAAATTTCCTATAGGAAATTCTATCAACCTAGCGGGTAAGGAACGCCCGCACACTACGACTCTACATGCTGGAATAATCCTACTAACTCCTACAAGCCCATTACCAGTGAGTATATTCAACCTCTCTGGCAATGCCTCAAATTTCAATCCTAGTCGTGTTGCAAATCGTGTAGATACAAATGAATGTGATGCTCCTAAATCAAACAATGCTACTGCGGGAGATGAGAAGACGAGAACGTTACCTGCCACAACGTTTCCTGATGCCAATGCCTCCTCCAAGGACAGATTAAACGCCTGTCCTTGGCCTCCATGCTGATTTCCCTGCTGTGGCCCTGCCCGGTGTTGCTGCTGGCCCTTGCCTCGATGATGCTGGGGTGGTCTCTGGTGTTGCTGCTGTATCGACGGTTCCTGCTGCCGAAACATCTGAGCTTGTGTCAATAACGGGCGTTGAGCCAATGGTTTTACTGCTACCGCTGGCCCTCGATACTGGCCTGCCCCTGGTGCTGGCAGGGCAGGAAATGGTTGCACTGGCCCTCCTGGCCTCGAACTCATGGGGCAAGTGGAAACCCGGTGATCCGGACTCCCACATACCAAGCATAACCCATTAAATGCCCGGCATATATTCTTAGTGTGCCCTGCCTTCCCACAATAAGTACAACCCGCGGGTGGCTGCTGATTCTTCCTCTGCTGCTGTTGCTGTCTGGCTGGTGGTGCTGGCCCTCGTACCGCCACATCATGAATGCGGACTCCAGGAGACGGTGCTGTCGATCGGGGTGCTGCTCCCCCTCCTCCTTCCATCTGGTTGTGAGACCTCTTATGGCCCCCAGCCCTAGTCGCCATCCTTTGGATAGTGATCTCATGCCTCCGGACCGCCGTCAGTACCTCATCAAAAGTCTGGTAGTTATGCCCCTCTACCAGTTGCAAGAGTTCAAGATGAAACCCTTGTTGGAACCTCATGGCCCTCTGGCTCTCCGTGGCTACCATCTCTGGGGCAAACCTACTCAATCTGCAGAACTCTGCTGCATAAGCATCCACGGTCTTTCCAGCCTGCTTGAGGCTGATGAACTTCTGCTGTAGCTCGAATTGAGCTACCACTCCATAGTACTTGGTCTTGAATCTGGTAGAAAAATCGTCCCATGCAATAGGACGCCTGGCACCTACTTCCTCCGATTTCCACCAATCACGGGCGAGATCTTGGAGTAACAACTTTACTTGGTCTACTTGCTCCTCCGCTGGAACTTTGGCTGCCTTCAAAATGGCCTCAATATCCTTGAGCCACGCATCTGCTGTGATAGCATCTTTTGTACCTTCGAAACGTCGGGGGTTGTACTTGCAGAATCGGGTCGACGCTCCTGAATCAGTCCTCACTCCTCTTTCTAATGTCGTCTGCAAGCCTTGATTAAGTAACACATTCTGCTCTTGTTGCTGAGCATGCATCTGTTGCTGGACCAACATCTGATGTTGCTTCGTGGCCATCATCCCCCTGATGATCTCTAGGAGGACTGGGGTATCTACTGCCCCCGGAGTGGGCGAAATCATCGATGAGATCGGAACCTCCGGATATTGCGGCCCAACGGCTGGCTCTACTATCACCTCTGCTTGGACGTGCTCTTGGGGAAGCACTGGCCCTTGCTGCTGACCAACATGGTCCTGCTGCTCTGGTTGTTGCTGCTCTGACGCGGACGAGGAGCCCCTAATACAAGGGACAAGAGAACAATCAAACGACCGGACATGAAAGATCAACGAAGTCAAGGGATACCGGGGTGTCAAGATGGGATCGAGAGCAACGAATCATGAGATCAAAGGGAGAACATGTGTGATTGAGACCTCGTATGAAATAAAAGTACCCCACAAGTCTGAAAACAGAGCTGCATGGGCCACCACTAAAACCTTGTCACGCCCCAGACCCGAAACACCGGGGGACGGGGACGGACTTGGCCAGCTACGTATTACAGGTAGAAGAAATACCGAATAATACGATCAATGCTGTAAACTAGACAAGGGGGTGCATACTACATACAAGTCTCGCTAGGGTCACATGACATCTATTGTCTCAATCAATGAATCAAGTAGCAGTAAATAAAGAGCATATATGATAAAGCAGTAAGGCGTCCCAAACGCTCGGTCAAAATATTCTTGAGATCTGGCTTTACAAAACATAGCCAGATGATATGATAAGGTATACACAATCGCTATCAGCTGCAGTCTGAATTAATCACAATTATGTAAAAGCAAGTGCTAGACAGTCCGACTAACAGGTCGGTGCCAAAACGGCAAAAGTAAAGTAAAGAACAAGACGAGTAGGGAGTCAAGGAACCCACTCGTGGCCTCCTGCGGTCATCCTTCTAGTATTGACCATCTTGAGGGTAGAAGTAAGCTGAGTCCTCGAGAGCTGGCTCTAGATCTGGCCATGCAAAACCAGAGAGGTTAGACCTCCAATAGCAAGCACCACAAAGGAAGCACGACATGAAGAATTAAAACCAGTAATAAGGGTTAAGGATATAAATAAGATAAATAGATCTTTGTCTCTTACTAAGGTACGCCTAGCGTCTTGACACTCCAAACCAACTCCCCAGCCAAACAAGGACAGAAGTTGGCCCGTCATGTCAGGACGTTCAGCTTACCTCAATAGTTGGCAAAGTAGGATACAACCCACAATCAAATCAGTTTAAGCGGATAGGCAATTATTACGGCTTACTACTAGTGAGCTCCAAGTTACCCTGGAACCATGCATTAGGGAATTTCTCAGTTCTTACTATAGACAAACAAGGCTGGTCGATCCAATAATCAGTTGCGCCATGCGGGGAAACGAGTCCCAGCGGGACGCTCGTCGATCGGAAAAAGTAAACCGGATACCACTCCCTGCCCGTGTGGTAGATATGCAGTATCCGTGGGAACCAGCCGGCGTGTCAGGATACTATTTGTCCCAAGGACGGCCGTCATGTAAGAACTCGAAAATCCATTCTCTCCATGCAGTAATTATTTTATTTAACTTAGTTGGCCCTATGTTAATTGAAATCTCATGCCGTGGATCATGAGTATTTCGCATGAGTACTTTCGTACAAGGTACGATATGCGTAACTCTACAACGATGCCAGTGCGGTTGGGTTGTAGGTCCTACATAGCGTAATGCAACAATCAAATCTATCCACGGAATAATCATGCCTTGACAGTAGGATACACGTGCTGCTTTTGTAATACAAAATTAATTATCGGTGCCATAGCACCTACTCAAATTCATGTACATAATTATAAGTTGGAGATCAGCACGGTTACATTGTCAATGATCGGGATCAGCCAGTCGTTCTCAATGGTTCATACATGAATGTGTCCCATTTAGTACAATAAGACGACTAGCCAGTCTCTTAGTTCCAGACATAGGAACGCATGATCAATATTAAGTCAGGATAACAATCATTGTCAATTCGTGACAAGGCATGGTATTCAAAAGTTCTATATCAAGAGTAAGAGAAACTTGCATAAAATAGTTGGTAACATATTC
This sequence comes from Iris pallida, assembly GCA_029216955.1. Lineage (NCBI taxonomy): Eukaryota > Viridiplantae > Streptophyta > Magnoliopsida > Asparagales > Iridaceae > Iris > Iris pallida. Next base: position 2,732,621 of record JANAVB010021997.1, read on the forward strand.
TTGAAGTCAAGGAAAAGATCTACAACTTTCATGTTGGAAGCTAGGAGAAATTCAGGCCAGAAAATAGTCAAAAAGAGCATCAAACAATCAAAATCAGCCAAAAATCAGCCTCATGCGGCTAGAAATTCTTATGCAGCTCAAAAATTCTTATGCGGCTCAAAAATGCTCATGCGGCCAGAAATTTTTATGCGGCTCAAAAATTCTTATGCGGCTCAAAAATTCTTATGCGGCTCAAAAATGCTTATGCGGCCAGAAATTCTTATGCGGCTCAAAAATTCTTATGCGGCTTAAAAATGCTCATGCGGCCAGAAATTCTTATGCGGCTCAAAATTCTTATGCGGCCAGACACTATTCATCGTCCCTGCCAGAATCAGGACAGATGAACATAGAAGTTTGACCAAAATTATTTTGGCCATAACTTCCTCAAATCAAGTCGGAATCTAACTTTTCAAAAGACAAAATTGGGTAGAATTGAATTCTCTACAACATAGAACAATCAAAACATGGAAATGATGAAGTTTGATAGATCGAAACCCAAGAAAACCAAAAAGGAGAAACAAATTAGATCTACACAAAGCTAACCATGGAAAACAAAAACTACAAGACCTAAACATGTAGAGAAAGAAGAGACAAACACAATGGACTAAAAATAAATAGAGATGCATGAAATCCTCTATGATGTGCAAGATGTACTTGCCTCTCACAAGTGGGTTAGAGTTTGGTGGAGGAGTAAATGTGAATGAATGAAGAGAGAGAATGAAAGAAGAAGTTTTATATCAAGGTCAAGTGGATCTCCACCATTCATTCTCTCCACCAAATCCAAGCCATCCATTCCTTTCCATGTTGAACCAAACTAAACCAAGTTGGTTTACCATGAACCGAAATAAACCAAGAGCCAAGAAAAAGCAAAAAATAAAATACAAAAAAATAATTAGCATGAAATTAAAAGAATTAAATACAAAATAAATGTATGGCAGATACTAAATAAATTCAGGCAAGCGGTATACGTATAAAAATACGCATTCCGGGAACGGGGAGTGACAGACAACGCGGAGGTCCTTATATGTCACGCCCCAGAACCAGAATACTGGAGAGCGGGGGAATGACTCAGCCAGCTACGTATTACGGGTAGATGAATACCGTATAATACGATCAATGCTGTCTAAAAGATGAGGGGGTGCATACTACATGAAAGTCTCACTATGGTCATTTCACATCTATTGTCTCAATCATTCAAATAAGAAACAGAAATAGAGAACATGTAAGATAAAGCAGTAAGGCGTCCCAAATGCTCAGTCAAAATGTTCTTGATATCTGGCTTTACAAAACATAGCCAGATGATGTAGCAAAGTGTACACAATTGTTATCAGCTGCAGTCTGACTTAATTACAATTATGCAAAAGTAAGTTTACAAGTTTAATCCGACTTGGTAGACAGGATCAAGGCAGCTCAGGCACAGGATCCAAGGATTCAGAAGCTTAGAGCAGAATGTGAGTCAGGACTCAGAAAGGAGATACAAATTCATGAAGATGGTACGCTTAGGTTTGGATCACGCCTATGTGTGCCTAGTGGAGATATCAGACAGGAGGTTATGACAGAAGCTCACAGTTCTCAATATTCTATACACCCTGGAGGGACCAAGATGTACCAAGATATCAAGCAGCACTTCTGGTGGAACGGGATAAAGAGGGAGATAGCTAGATTTGTTTCCCATTGCTTGGTATGTCAGCAAGTGAAGGCAGAGCAGCAGAGGCCAGCTGGGTTATTGCAACCACTTCCTATCCCGGAATGGAAGTGGGAACACATCACAATGGACTTTGTGACCGGTTTACCGAGATCACCAAGTGGTAAAGATGCTATTTGGGTGATAGTAGATCGGCTTACAAAGGTGGCACACTTTTTTCCTTTCAGAGTAGGACAATCTACAGAAAAGTTGGCAGAGTTGTACATGCAATAGATAGTCAGACAGCATGGAGTCCCTGTCAGCATTGTGTCAGACCGAGATACCCGTTTCACATCACATTTCTGGAAGAGCTTACATCATAGTCTGGGCACCAAGTTAAGATTTAGTACGGCTTACCATCCACAGACGGACGGGCGATCAGAAAGGACAATTCAGACTTTGGAAGATATGTTGCTAGCTTGTACCCTAGATTTTGGGGGATCTTGGGAGAGCCACCTGCACTTAGTTGAGTTTTCTTATAACAACAGTTATCAAGCCAGTATCCAGATGGCACCATTTGAAGCACTATATGGTAAGAAGTGTAGGTCGCCACTAGCATGGAATGATATCGGGGAGAGGAAGATGTTAGGCCCGGAAATGATTGTTCAGACAGTGGAAGTGATTAAAGGAATTAGAGAGCGACTTCGAATTGCACAGGATCGGTATCGTCATTGGGCGGACCAGCATCGTAGGCCGCTAGAGTTTTCTGTTGGGGACCACGTGTTCTTGCGGATCTCACCTACTCGTGGGGTCATTAGATTTGGCGATCGGACAGGAAAGATCAATGAAGTCAAGGGATACTGGAATGTCAAGCTGGAGTCGAGAGTAATGAATTATGAGATCAAGGGAGAACATGTGTGATTGAGATATCCTATTAAAACACCCCACAAGTCTGAAATCAGGCCTGGATGGGCTACCACTAAAACCTTGTCATGCCCCAGAACCAGAATACTGGAGAGCGGGGGAATGACTCAGCCAGCTACGTATTACGGGTAGATGAATACCGTATAATACGATCAATGCTGTCTAAAAGACGAGGGGGTGCATACTACATGAAAGTCTCACTATGGTCATTTCACATCTATTGTCTTAATCATTCAAATAAGAAACAGAAATAGAGAACATGTAAGATAAAGCAGTAAGGCGTCCCAAACGCTCAGTCAAAATGTTCTTGATATCTGGCTTTACAAAACATAGCCAGATGATGTAGCAAAGTGTACACAATTGTTATCAGCTGCAGTCTGACTTAATTACAATTATGCAAAAGTAAGTACAAGACAATCCGACTAACATGTCGGTGCCAAACGACAAGGTATTAAGTAAATAACAAAACGAGTGGGGAAGTAAGGAACCCACTCGAGTCCTCCTGCGATCATTCCTCTAGTATTGACCATCTTGGAGGTAGAAGTAAGCGGAGTCCTCGGGAACCGGCTCTAAATCTGGCCATGCAAAACAAGAGAGGTTAGACCTCTAATAGCAAGTACCACAAGGAAGCGCGATATGAGAAATTAAAACCAGTAATAAGAGAATATGATAAGTAGGTCTCTGCTTGCCACTGGGATTTACATAACATCACGATACTTTGAACCAACCTCCCAACCAAACAAGGACAAAAGTTGGCCCGTCATGTCCTGACATTCTGATCATCTCAGTTAGGTAACAGAGTAGGTACAGCACACAAACAAATCAATTTAAACGGCCATGCAACTACTACGGCTTGCTACTGTGAGTTCTAAGTTATCCTGGAATTATGCAATAAAGGATTCCTCAGCTCTTACTATGTGCAAGCAAGGCTAGTTTACCCAGTCAATCAATTGCGCCAATCATGAATTAGACGAGTCCCAGCGGGACGCCCGTCATCAATATACAATATACAATAGATAATATAACCAGATACCGCTCCCTGCCCGTGTGGCAGATTTGCAGTATCTGTGGGGACCAACCGGCCTGTCGGGCACTACTAGTCCCAAGAGGGCTGCCATGTAAGAACTCGGGAATCCATTCTCTCCATGCAATCATTATTTTATTTAACTTAATAGTCTCTACGTTGAGTGAAATCCCATACCGTGGATCATGGTCATTCAGAATGAGTACTTCCGTACAAGTACGATATGCCCAACTCTACAACGATACCCGTGCGGTTAGGTTATAGGTTTTACATAGCGTAATACAACAATCAAAACTAACCACGGAATAATCATGCCTTGACCATCAAGTACACATGATGCTTTTGTAGAAAAATAAATAAATAAATTGAAGCCTGCATGTGTGCCTGTATATCAATATTCGGGATCGGCCAATCGATTATAATAGTTCATAGTTAATATGAACGTGTCTCATTCATTCAATTTAATAAGACGACTAGCCAGTCTCTTAGTTCCAACTAGGAACGCATGATCAATCATTAGTCAAGTAACAGTCGGGGTCAATTCGTGACAAGGCATGAAAAGTCAAATTAGTATTAATCATGGTCGAGTCTATAACTAGTATAAAATAGTTGGTAACATATTCTTGAAGCCAAGGAAAAGATCTACAAATTTCATGTTGGGAGTTAAAATAAATTCTAGCCACAATTCAGTCAATTAGGACATATAACAGTCAGAAACAACCAAATTATGCATATGCGGCCTATTCTGCGACATGCATGCAACCGCGACACCATATGTGCCTACTGCGACATGATATGTGCCTACTGCGACGTGCGCCTCATGCGGCTCAACTGCGACATGATATGCGCCTACTGCGACATGCGCGTCATGCGGCTCAACTGCGACATGATATGCGCCTACAGCGACATGCGTCTCATGCGGCTCAATCTGCGACATGATATGCGCCTACAGCGACATGCGCCTCATGCAACACCATATGCGCCTACTGCGACATGCGCCTCATGCGGCTCAACTGCGACATGATATGCGCCTACAGCGACATGCGCCTCATGCGGCTCAATCTGCGATATGATATGCGCCTACAGCGACATGTGCCTCATGCAACACCATATGCGCCTACTGCGACATGCGCCTCATGCGGCTCAACTGCGACATGATATGCGCCTACAGCGACATGCGCCTCATGTGGCTCAATCTGCGACATGATATGCGCCTACAGCGACATGCGCCTCATGCAACATGCGCCTACTGCGACACCATATACGCCTACTGCGATATGCTGTTCGTGCTGCAGATGAATATAGGAACGAACCCAAAAATACTTTTTGCCATAACTTCCACAAAATAAATCAAAATCTAACTTTTCAAAAGCCAAACTTTAGTAGAATTAAATTCTCTACAACATGGAACCACTTATTTTCGAAAACAACAATGTTTGATAGATCAAAACTCCAAAAATTCATAAGAAAAACCCAAAACTTAAAACTTAGATCTACACCCAACCATCCATGGAAAACAAAAACTTCAAGACCTAAACTTGTAGAGGAAGAGAAGATGAACAACATAAACTAAAAATAAATAGGGATGCATAAAATTCCTCATGGTGTGCAAGATGTACTTGCCTCTCACAAGTGGGTTAGGGTTTGGTGGAGGAGTAAATATGAATGAATAAAGAGAGAGAGTGGAAGAAGAACTTTTATATCAAGGTCAAGTGGATCTCCACCATTCATTCTCTCCACCAAATCCAAGCCATCTATTCCTTTCTATGTTGAACCAAACCGAACCAAGTTGGTTTCCCATGAACCGAAATGAACAAAGAGCCAAGAAAAAGCAGAAAATAAAATACAGAAAAATTAATAAGCACAAAATTGAATAATTTAAATACAGAATAAATGCATGATAAATATTAAATAAATATGTTTAAACAGTACATGCATTCTAGAAATACGTATTCTAGGAATGGGAAGTGACATTATACATCTTGGTGCTACCATGATGCAAATAATATTTTGCATAATGCGCCTCCGATAGTATCTTCTTTCTAAGTTCTGCGTCATCCGGAACGCATAGCCGTCCCTTCACTCGCAACACTCCCGACTCGTCCTCTGCAAAGTCGGACGCTTTTCCTGTCGACATCAGCTTTCGCATCAACTCGGAGTTCAATGCCCATCTTTTCCAAGTCACGCAGCAGTCGATCGTTGATGCATAACGAAGCTAAGTACTTCCGGTTCAGCGCATCTGCTACAATATTTCCTTTGCCCGGCGTGTAGTCGATTGATAAGTCATAGTCTTTGATTAGCTCAAGCCATCGCCTCTGTTGCAAATTCAGTTCTTTCTAGGTGAAGAGATACTTGAGGCTTTTGTGGTCCGTTTAAATCCTGCACGCCACGCCATAGAGATAGTGACGCCACAGCTTCAACGCGAACACAATTGCCGCTAGTTCTAGGTCGTGCGTGGGGTAGTTCTTCTCGTGCGGCTTCAACTGTCGGAAAGCAAAAGATATCACCTTATCCCGCTGCATGAGCACACACCCCAAGCCCTGGCCAGAAGCATCGCTGAAGATTTAAAATCCCTCGGTCCCTTCAGGAAGAGCAAGTATCGGGGCCAAAACGAACCATTGTTTGAGCTCTTGGAAGGAAGCTTCACAGTCATCTGACCACTCAAATGTGACTCCTTTCTGGGTGAGGCGAGTCAACGGCGATACAATCTTCGTGAAGTACTTCACGAAGCGTCGGTAGTATCCCGCCAAGCCTAGGAAGCTTCGAATTTCCCTAACTGATGCGGGCCGTTTCCAATCAACAACTGTCTCAACTTTCTTCGGATCGACTGAGATACCCACGGCGGAGATGATGTGCCCGAGAAAGGAGACGCTGTTCAGCCAGAATTCGCACTTGCTCCTCTTCGCATACAACTGATTCTCTCGAAGGGTTTGGAGTACCGTCCGCAAGTGTTCTGCATGTTGCGCTCGATCCTTCGAGTAGACGAGGATGTCGTCGATGAAGACTACTATAAATTTGTCAACGAACGGACAGAACACCCGATTTATCAGATCCATGAAGACGACAGGGGCATTTGTCAGACCGAACGGTATTACCAAGTACTCGTAGTGGCCGTAGCGAGTGCAGAAGGCAGACTTCGACACATCATCTGGCTTGACATTGAGTTGGTGGTAACCTGATCGCAGATCAATCTTCGAAAACACCGTTGCACCTTGGAGCTGGTCAAACAAGTCGTCGATGCGGGACAGGGGGTATTTGTTCCGGACGGTGGCCTTATTCAATTCCCGATAGTCGATGCAGAGCCGCATCGATCCATCCTTCTTTTTCACAAATAGCACGGGCGCACCACACGACGAGACACTCGGACGGATGAACCCTTTGTCAAGTAATTCCTGTAGTTGTGCCTTCAGTTCTTTCAATTCTGCAGGGGCCATTCTGTACGGAGCTTTTGAGATCGACCGGGTGTCAGGGAATGTATTGATAGTGAACTCTATTTCTCGATCGGGCGGAATGCCGAGTAGCTTGTCCGGAAACACATCTGGGAATTCTGCCACAACGTCGGTCTGACCCGCGTTTGCACCATCCTGTCTTATGTCACGAACGGACGCCAAGTAGCCTTCGCATCCGGAATGAAGCAGCTTCCGAGCAGAAATTGCCGAGATCACCATGCAGGTCGGCGATGCTTCACCACACGAATAGTAGAATTCGGGTACTCCAGGTATGCGGAAGGTGACCCTCTTTCCTGCACAGTTGATGGTGGCGTTGCAAGGATCGAGCTAATCTATGCCAGTATGATGTCGAAGTCCTTCATATCTAGAACTATCGCATCAAGACCGATCTTTTGACCCCCAATATATATGGTTCCTCCTCCGCAGGCTAAATTTGTGAGTAGTGGCACGTCCGAAGGCATACTTACGCTAAGATCGAGGTCTAACAATATTATAAAAAATTTGTGCTCGGCGGCGAAGTCTGCCGATATAAAAGTATGTGATACGCCTGAATCAAATAACACACGAGCAGGTATATTATTGAAACTCAATATACCTGTCACAACAGTGTCGGAAGCGAACGCCTCGTCTCGAGTCAGGGCGAAGACGCGTCCTTGAGCATTAGGATGTCGGTCTTGGTTGTTGGGTTGAATTGGCTGAGCAGGTCGGGGCGCTTGTCCTCGGTTCTCTTGACGGTGTTGTTGTGGTGGTGCATTGGGATGATTTGGTCTTCGGGCCATGCAGTTTCGAGCTCGGTGGCCCCTTTATCCACAAAGGAAACATGCTCCCTCGAAGGTGAAGCAGTTGTTGGCATCGTGACTGAGACTGTTGTACTTAGTGCATCGAGGTAATGGGTTCTTTCCTCTATAGCTGTCGTTGTTTGGATGCTTTGACGTGTGATTGTTGCCTCCCGTATAGCTAGGACGTTTGTGATTGGAGTGGTGTACAACGTCGACAGCAACGGAAGGGTATTCGCTCTCAAGGCGGAGAGCGTGATTCAGAGCCTCACCCGTTGTCTTGTACTCCGGAACCCCTACATGCGCACCGATAGAGCGTCGCAGACCCACTTCGAACCGTCGCACACGACACTCCTCTGTAGGAAGAAACGCACCAGTAAATTTGGATAACTTGTTAAATTCTGTGACATACTGTTCTGCTGTCCGGTTCCCTTGCCTCAACTACATGAACTCATTTTCCTTCGCCTGACGAACGGCTGACGGAAGGTACTCGACTTCAAAAGCTTTGCGGAACGTGGCCCAAAAGATCGACGCTGTGTTGTTGTCGCATCGGATCGCTTGCTTGTGCACGGCCCACCAGTCGTGCGCGTTCAACCGTAGTTGAAGTTGTGCGCATACGACTTGCTTTGATTCTTTAATGCCGAGGAGCTCGAAGTGATCTGCCAGCTCTTCCAACCAGTCGATTGCCATAGAAGGGCCTTCGGTACCGCTGAAGGAAGTGCGGCACGCTTTCTTGAATTCTGACACTTCAAAGTTGTACTTTTTCGGTGCCGTCGGTTGACACTCGGGCTCCTCCGTGTCGACTTTAATGGGTTAGACCGTCGGCACGGTGACAGTAGGCGCAGTCGCAAAATTTCTGTTGGCCACAATTGTCTGGACGATCTGCTGCAGAGTATCTAGTTGCTTTTGTTGCAGCTTAGCTTGTGCGTCGAAGCGAGCTTCGAACTGGGCCTGTCGTGCCTCTGTCTGCTGATGTCGGTTCTCGGACTGTTTCTGCTGCACCTCTATCATGCGCAACATCCTCTCAATGGTATTGTTAGAAGCCCCCGCCCGCGAACTGCTAGAGCTGCTAGATGCGCTCTACTCTTGCTCGGCCGTGGGTTCCGGCACTTCTGCAATACGAAGGCAAACATATCAGTCTCAAATTATTACGGACTCATTGTATGGAATAACTTATCTCATCGATGCGAGGTCAAAGGATTTGAAACTCTAGACGCGAGGCCAAAGGATGTAAAGTCGTGCTCTGATACCATTATGTCACGCCCCAATTCCGTAGAATCGATAGTCGTCCCCCGGGCGTGATGCCGTGCGAACCTAAGTTGCGATCGCACAAGGCATAGTCATAAGGTTATCCGAAACACAACATCAAGTTAGAATATGCAGAAAAATTGATTGACACATTTGATATAGAAGTAGACTTTTCGTTGATAATAAAACTTCATTTACATTGACTCCATTATAATCATTGCCGCGCGGGCTACAACATGACTCAATTTTAAAATGAACGCTGATAAGATAGTCGTTCCATACTGTCACGACCCGCTACCCAAATTGTTGGGCCAGGCCGAGCCATGTCCAGCCTACGCTTGGTAAAAGCGTAGTAAGCTGTTCTAGAAGATAGTCAGGATAGTACTAAGTGTACTAAAGATTATATTTAAAGCATTTGAGATTGTTTGTCACAACACAGCATTTATAGATGAAAGCAAACATGTTTTAAAGTTTAGTACACTTCCAAAGTAATAACTGGAGACAAAGTCCAGTAACTAAATAAAAGTTGTAATAACTCTAAGTCTAAAGCCGACTGGCAATGTCTAAGCAAGGTTCCCCGCTGGGGCCTCTTCTGGAGCAAAGGCCAGGTCCTCAAAAGCAGCTCCATAAAAAGTATCGCAAAGTATTTTCTCCTCGAAAAGTACACCTACAACGTTATCCTGTCAGGACGGGAGCAAGTACTGATTCTACAAACAGTATATACAGAGCATGAAATAAAAAGAGATGTAATAACTGGAATCATGTCATGGCACAATCTATCATGTAATATCACTACTATCATGTCAAGGGTACATTTGTTATGGTGACATATGTATATATTATTTAAAATTAGAGCAGGTACGTGATCGGTCAATAGGTGATGGTGCTGTGGCACTGGTAAGAACAATATGTAGGTGTTGTGGCACCGGTAAGAACAATATGTACTTCCGTACATGCCTAAATGTACACACGTACAAGTGCCGCGGGATATTGGCCTATGGCAAGGTCTACATGCATAATGTCTTCCTTATATGGCTCAAGGTCGCAGCGTGGAGGCATGATCACGTACTCAACTATCAGTTTTTCTATAACCCAGATTCTAACATGTGAGAGATACGAGAACAGTATAAAACATGGTGGGTACTGAGAGCAGTATAAAGCATGTAAAACATGTAGAGATATTCCATATATGACTTGCTGTTTTAGGTATCGGTATTTAACATGGTTTATACACAATTTATTACATGCAGTAAATAAAGTTCGTAGAGGTACTTGCCTTGAGCAAAGCAAGAGTAATAATATGAAGGTACAGATGTCCGGTGTCCTGTAAAAATGATATACAACTCAGCCTCTAAGTTATGATTAAGATTACACTAGTGTTGTGACACGGCTCCTAATAGGACACTAGCTATACGAAGATCTAGTAGTCTAAAGTGAGGTGTTTACAACATCTAGACTAACAATTAGGTCTCTACACTAAGGTAGGGTAAGGTCCCGATACTAAAATATTCCAAAAACACACAAAAACACACAAATCAATATTAATTAATTAATTAATCAAACTGTACAATATGTTCCAATAATTTTTAAGATAGTTATATAGTTCTATTTTATATGAAATAATATACTAAATTGATCCTTGTTAATTATAGAAATTTAATATAAATTTTCTGGAATTTATAATTTAGTGTAAGTATTCATTAAAAATCAGAATACAAGTGTGCATTGAAAATAAGTTCTGTTTTACTATTTTTATAAAATACTAAAAGTACTTATTAAATGCTAGAAAAATTATAATAAATTAGCTAAATTAAAATAGTATTTAAATACAATTTTTCTCAGATTTTTACAGCACTTAAAATATATATAAAAATTCAAAAATAGTAAGTAACAATAAATAATTAATTATTTAATATTTTGTCCATGTATTCGAAATTGAACCGAAGTCCAGATACAGGACCCGAAGCCGTGAATTGTCACCCTCATTTCTCGTATTTTTCGTATTTCGTATTTATACCCGTATCTGGATTTTTGCATGTATTTTTATTTTTTTCAACTGGTGGAATTTCGGTATTTTTCGTATTTTGGGTTTTGTCATGGCTCGGTTTTAATTGGTTTGAGTTGGTTTGGTTTGGTTTAATGTGTATTGGAACACCTTAGCCTATGCTTCACCTTCATTCCACCACATCCTACCCTCTTTATAATCTCCACCTAACACTCTCTCTCTTCATTACCTCCTCCATTAATTTCTTCTTCTTCTTCTTCTTCTTCTTCCTCCACACCCATAGGCAAGTGCAACTTACTTCTACATAAGAACCCTATTTTATTTATCCATTTGCTAGATTAGGACATGGCGATCAACTTTAGAACTTGGCATTTTGTGATTTGGAGTCTCTATTGTTCTAGATCTAAGTTTTTTTCATTTTTGGATTTACATGGTTTTGATCCATTTAAGTTAGATTTTTATGGGTTTTGATGTTTCTATGTGGAAGAGAATTCAATTTCACCCAAGTTGGAACTTTGGAAATCCGGATTTGGAGTTCGGATGGCCCAAGTTATGAACCTTGAAGCTTGGGTTCAACCATGGAGTTCTTGCTGTTTGGAGAAGACAGTGAGCAGTGTGCAGAGCTTCTTAGCTTACGCCACTGAGCTGCACGCGCTCTTTAGCGCTGCGTACGCAGACTTGGGTACGCTTCCTGTTGGAAGCGTGTCTCTGGGGTACGCTTCCTGTTGGAAGCGTGTCTCTTGGTACGCAGACTTGAGTGTGCCTTGGTACGCAGACTTGAGTGTGCCTTGGTACGCAAACTTGAGTGTCTCTTGGTACGCAGACTTGAGTGTGCCTTGGTACGCAGACTTGAGTGTCTCTTGGTACGCAGACTTGAGTGTGCCTTGGTACGCAGACTTGAGTGTGCCTTGGTACGCAGACTTGAGTGTGCCTTGGTACGCAGACTTGAGTGTGCCTTGGTACGCAGACTTGAGCGTACGCATGACCTGAGCGTACGTTTTCTCCTGTGTGCGTGCTTTTGTGCGTACGCTGCTCTCCTGCGTGCGTGCTTTTGTGCGTACGCTGCTTCCCCCTGACCCCCTTGCTTAACCCATTGGCTCTTGGAGTTTTGGTTTTATTTCTCGACTTGGTTTCTCTTTTGTGGATTGGGTTTTTCTGAGATCTGTTCAACACAGCACGACTATCTTGACCCGACACGGCCTAACACGATTTTCAAGTAATTGTTTATGACTAGTACGGTTTTCGGAATTTTCTGTGAATTATGATCCTGGTATCCTCTGATCTCCTTGCTAGTGACCCGTAGTGGTGCACTCCTGATATAATAACCTGACATGACCTGATAGTGGCCCGTCGTGGCACACTCCTGACAAGTACACTTGGCATGATAACCTGACCGGATATATCTTGAATAGCTGTTGCGACGGCTACCTGACATGACCTGATCTGTATAAGTAACCTAGACACCGTAGGCGATTGTGCTTGTACAAATAATCTAGTCCTGTCTTGCATCATGTCTAGGAAGGGACTCCCGAGTACCACGGTCAGGAGTACCTACTGAAATGGACTAAGATTAATAACTAGTATAATTTACTAGACATGAAGAGATGTTCCCCAGTTACAGGCGATCCCGTTATCCCGGCCGCAAATGTTTGGACTTGTAGCCTGCCGACGAGTAGGGCACATTTCCAGTCCACTGTTATGTGGGGCACCCACCATTGTCATTTGAATGATTGAACTTTATTGTCACTCTAATGTATTAAACTCTCTAAATTGTTACTATAATGTTCGCCTGGATAACCTGGATAGCTGTAGGGCCTGTGACTACTTGGAGCATCTCATTGCATCTTGCTAGTAACTAGGATTGTGATAACCCTAGTTAGTTAATGTAGAAAGTCGTAGGCAATGATTGGCCGTGATTGATTGGATGGAGTCTAGTCCAGTATGGTATTGTCTAGAAGTGATTGATTGCAAGATTGTACCAGAATGATTGAATGATTGTCACTCCAGATTGTTACTATAATGATTGTACCCTATTGTCACTCTAGCATATTGCACTCTTCATCGTCACTTTTATCATTGTACCCTCTTATTTTTACCTTAATGATTGTCACCTTTAGCAATAAATGATCAGAGACTAAGTTCTGTTCAGGTGAAGGGTTACAATCTCGGTCCTTATTTGGTTTAAGGATTGTAACCTGGCTTCCGGAATAGTGCCTTCGTTTTCTCTTCATATATTGCCCAGCTATATTTTGTTTAGCATGATTCTCCAGTTATTTTACGTCAATGATGCTTCTCTTCATTATTTTCCCTGATTGAGGCAAGTGCATTGGTAGTGCACAAACCTCAATCTGTGTTATTTATTGTTGTTTTCTTATGTATTGAATGTTAATGATTTGTTGGTTTTAGTTCGTAAGTGAAGCCTCATTTGTGGCACTTGCTCTTTCTGGGGTCTGACCCAGCTGGTTTTGTATGGCCAGATACCGGAGCAACACCAAAGGATCTCCCTGCTTTTCAGCCCGATGGTGGTTACCAGGCGTAACCAGGGCATCGAGTGGGTTTCTTTTTGTTCTTCCACTGTAATGTTGTAAATTATTCTTTTGAGGCGTTTAGCCGACGAGCAAGTGTTAGCTCGATTGTACTTACTTACTGTCTGCCTACGGGCTGTAGCATGATTGACAAGCCCCGGGGGTTGATCATGTATGACTGAACTCTTGCTAGTCCTCATATTTTGTAACGACTAGCTTCATGATCATTCCGAATATGTAATGTATGGGACGTCTTACTATTGTGTATTTGGTGATCTGACATCTTGTAATTATTATTAGTTGGTTGAGATTGAGACAATAGGCTATTATATGACCTTAAGAGACTGATGGATTGTAGTGAAACCCTCACATATCTAGACAGCCGTGACCGTATAGCGGTGTGGATTCCATTCCGTTATACGTAGCTGGCTATGTCTGCCCCCGCTCTCCAGTATTCTGGTTCTGGGGCGTGACATGGTTTAAGTGGTGGCCCATGCAGGTCTTGTCAATCAAGATGTGTGAGGGTTTACCGAATAGATGTCTCAATCAGTACTCGTCCTTGATCTCTGCTCGTATCCTCTTGATTCCTGAAATTCTTGTCCTGATCACATGCTTGTAATCGTTGATCTGTCCTGGTCCTTCCTTATTGTTCCCATGTCGTCTTCTCCAGCGGCATTGAACCTGGACCTGCTGATCAGCAAGGCGGATCACCTCCCGTGGACCAGCAGCAACCAGAAGATCAGGCCCAGCACTCAGCAGCAGCCTCCCGAGCCGTGCCTCCTGGAGAACCAGTACCGCCAGTTCAGTCCGTCCAGCCAGCAGGGTCAGAGGATGGAGGATTGGTAGGACTCATCTGTGAGTTGCTTGCGTCCCAAGATCGTCGGGAAGATGCCCTGCACCAAGTAGTACAAGATGCTCTGAATAGAAGTGGTCCTCGAGGAAACAGTGCGGTCAACAATTTCAAGCGCCTGAACCCTCCATTCTTCAATGGCAGCGAGGATGCCATTGCTGCCGATGCTTGGCTACAAGATATAGAGGTGATTCTCGAAGCCGCGAAGACTCCAGAAGACGAAAAGGTGGCTGTGGTGCGCCTACAGTTATTGGATCTAGCCCGCAGTTGGTGGGCCGCACAAGTAGTAGGATTGGCAACACCTGTCCCCTGGGCAGTGTTCAGCGAAAAGTTCCAGACCAAGTATTATGATGCAGTGGCTCGATATGACTTGCAGACCAGGTTCAGTAATCTTAAGCAGATGGGGAGGACGGTCGATGGTTATGCGGTCGAGTTTTCTAGACTTAGTCGGTTCGCTCCCACCTTGGTGGCAACCGAGTTTGACAGAGCGTAGAGGTTCCAGCAAGGACTCCACCTAGAGATTATATTGGCGGTAGAATAGTTCGAGCATCAGACCTATGATGCGGTGTTGCGAGCAGCAAGGAGGCACGAGTATATCTCCCAGAGAATAGTGGACAGGACCGGAGGTCGGAAGCGGTCCCATGGTCAAATGAATCAGTCTTCAGCACCAGCCCCGGCAGCTAGGACTTTAACTATTGGAGCTCCGAGGCGAGCGGCCTCAGTGACGTCGGTTCAGCACTCAACCCCGACGTACTCTCAACAGAAACAGAAGCAAGCACAGTCTTCCGCCGTGGGCTGTTCTTATTGTGGGAAGCCTGGACACGTGGTAGCGGAGTGTCGCAAGGCGTTAGGATTGTGTTTGTTATGTGGAGCACCGGACCATAGGGTGGGGTCCTGCCCATTCA
Source organism: Iris pallida (assembly GCA_029216955.1). NCBI lineage: Eukaryota > Viridiplantae > Streptophyta > Magnoliopsida > Asparagales > Iridaceae > Iris > Iris pallida. Next base: position 2,747,990 of record JANAVB010021997.1, read on the forward strand.
GAGTTGATTCAGCATCGACAGTATCTAGTCCCTCGGTTAGGGGACCAGCACCAGCACCAGCACCAGTACCAGCTCCAGTTCACCAGCAACAGCAGTTCCCGTTCCCGAGGCCATTGTCGACTCAGGCCCAGACCTTCCAGCAACAGAACCCGCGGCAGTTTGCCTTAGCCCAGGCTCAGGTTCAGAATTGGCCGAGAGGTATCTGTGTCCTATTATCTTGCTTTCCGCCATCGTTATGCGGGACACGTGTCATGTTTCATGTGTCCTAATTACGACGGAACTTCTCGGACCCGAGCCATATCCTAGGTCATTCGAAACTGGTTATTGGTACCAACCTTTTCGTATGAGGATAGGCCCGTGTCCATGTTTGACCAAGGAGAGAGACCTCAAGCGCAAGACTATCAGTTTAGTCCGTGTTGCTTAGAGTCATCCCTCTTTGGGAGAGTCAAACTTGGGAGCATGAGGATGATATCTGATCAGGTCATCCCGACTGGTTTGACTCGTAAGGTGTAAAATCTTCCTTATGCCTTACGCTTCGAATCCTTGCTTGCATGTATGATTGTATGATTGAACTTCTTAGTGTAGCTTGCATGTGCTTAGTGTAGCTTGTCGTGGCAATCTCTAGCTCCTTGATTAAATTCCGAGGACGGAATTCTTTTAAGGTGGGTAGAGTTGTCACCCTCATTTCCCGTATTTCTCGTATTTCGTATTTATACCCGTATCTGGATTTTTGCATGTATTTTTATTTTTCTCAACTGGTGGAATTTCGGTATTTCTCGTATTTTGGGTTTTGTCATGGCTCGGTTTTAATTGGTTTGAGTTGGTTTGGTTTGGTTTAATGTGTATTGGAACACCTTAGCCTATGCTCCACCTTCATTCCACCACATCCCACCCTCTTTATAATCCCCACCTAACACTCTCTCTCTTCATTACCTCCTCCATTAATTTCTTCTTCTTCTTCTTCTTCCTCCACACCCATAGGCAAGTGCAACTTGCTTCTACATGAGAACCCTATTTTATTTATCCATTTGCTAGATTAGGACATGGCGATCAACTTTAGAACTTGGCATTTTGTGATTTGGAGTCTCTATTGTTCTAGATCTAAGTTTTCTTCATTTTTGGATTTACATGGTTTTGATCCATTTAAGTTGGATTTTTATGGGTTTTGATGTTTCTATGTGGAAGAGAATTCAATTTCACCCAAGTTGGAACTTTGGAAATCCGGATTTGGAGTTCGGATGGCCAAGTTATGAACCTTGAAGCTTGGGTTCAACCATGGAGTTCTTGCTGTTTGGAGAAGACAGTGAGCAGTGTGCAGAGCTTCTTAGCTTACGCCACTGAGCTGCGCGCGCTCTTTAGCGCTAAGTACGCAGACTTGGGTACGCTTCCTGTTGGAAGCGTGTCTCTGGGGTACGCTTCCTGTTAGAAGCGTGTCTCTTGGTACGCAGACTTGAGTGTGCCTTGGTACGCAGACTTGAGTGTGCCTTGGTACGCAGACTTGAGTGTGCCTTGGTACGCAGACTTGAGTGTCTCTTGGTACGCAGACTTGAGTGTGCCTTGGTACGCAGACTTGAGTGTCTCTTGGTACGCAGACTTGAGTGTGCCTTGGTACACAGACTTGAGTGTGCCTTGGTACGCAGACTTGAGTGTGCCTTGGTACGCAGACTTGAGTGTCTCTTGGTACGCAGACTTGAGTGTGCCTTGGTACGCAGACTTGAGTGTGCCTTCGTACGCAGACTTGAGTGTGCCTTGGTACGCAGACTTGAGTGTGCCTTGGTACGCAGACTTGAGCGTACGCATGACCTGAGCGTACGTTTTCCCCTGCGTGTGTGCTTTTGTGCGTACGCTGCTCTCCTGCGTGCTTGCTTTTGTGCGTACGCTGCTTCCCCCTGACCCCCTTGCTTAACCCATTGGCTCTTGGAGTATTGGTTTTATTTCTCGACTTGGTTTCTTTTTTGTGGATTGGATTTTTCTAAGATCTGTTCAACACAGCACGACTATCTTGACCCGACACGGCCTAACACGATTTTCAAGTAATTGTTTATGACTAGTACGATTTTCGGGATTTTTTGTGAATTATGATCCTGGTATCCTCTGATCTCCTTGCTAGTGACCCGTAGTGGTGCACTCCTGATATAATAACCTGACATGACCTGATAGTGGCCCATCGTGGCACACTCCTGACAAGTACACTTGGCATGATAACCTGATCAGATATATCTTGAATAGCTGTTGCGACGGCTACCTGATATGACCTGATCTGTATAAGTAACCTGGATACCGTGGGCGATTGTGCTTGTACAAATAATCCAGTCCTGTCTTGCATCATGTCTAGGAGGGGACTCCCGAGTACCACGGTCAGGAGTACCTACTGAAATGGACTAAGGTTAATAACTAGTATAATTCACTAGACATGAAGAGATGTTCCCCAGTTACAGGCGATCCCGTTATCCCGGCCGCAAATGTTTGGACTTGTAGCCTGCCGACGAGTAGGACACATTTCCACCCCACTGTTATGTGGGGCACCCACCATTGTCACTTGAATGATTGAACTCTATTGTCACTCTAATGTATTGAACTCTCTAAATTGTTACTATAATGTTCGCCTGGATAACCTGGATAGCTGTAGGGCCTGTGACTACTTGGAGCACCTCATTGCATCTTGCTAGTAACTAGGATTGTGATAACCCTAGTTAGTTAATGTAGAAAGCCGTAGGCAATGATTGGCCGTGATTGATTGGATGGAGTCTAGTCCAGTATGGTATTGTCTAGAAGTGATTGATTGCAAGATTGTACCAGAATGATTGAATGATTGTCACTCCAGATTGTTACTATAATGATTGTACCCTATTGTCACTCTAGCATATTGCACTCTTCATCGTCACTTTTATCATTGTACCCTCTTATTTTTACCTTAATGATTGTCACCTTTAGCAATAAATGATCAGAGACTAAGTTCTGTTCAGGCGAAGGGTTACAATCTCGGTCCTTGTTTGGTTTAAGGATTGTAACCTGGCTTCCGGAATAGTGCCTTCGTTTTCTCTTCATATATTGCCCAGCTATATTTTGTTTAGCATGATTCTCCAGTTATTTTACGTCAATGATGCTTCTCTTAATTATTTTCCCTGATTGAGGCAAGTGCATTGGTAGTGCACAAACCTCAATCTGTGTTATTTCTTGTTGTTTTCTTATGTATTGAATGATAATGATTTGTTGGTTTTAGTTCTTAAGTGAAGCCTCCTTTGTGGCACTTGCTCTTTCTGGGGTCTGACCCAGCTGGTTTTGTATGGCCAGATACCGGAGCAACACCAAAGGATCTCCCTGCTTTTTAGCCCGATGGTGGTCACCAGGTGTAACCAGGGCATCGAGTGGATTTCTTTTTGTTCTTCCACTGTAATGTTGTAAATTATTCTTTTGAGGCGTTTAGCCGACGAGCAAGTGTTAGCTCGATTGTACTTACTTACTGTCTGCCTACGGGCTGTAGCATGATTGACAAGCCCCGGGGGTTGATCATGTATGACTGAACTCTTGCTAGTCCTCACATTTTGTAACGACTAGCTTCATGATCATTCCGAATATGTAATGTATGAGACGCCTTACTATTGTGTATTTGGTGATCTGACATCTTGTAATTATTATTAGTTGGTTGAGATTGAGACAATAGGCTATTCTATGACCTTAAGAGACTGATGGATTGTAGTGAAACCCTCACATATCTAGACAGCCGTGACCGTATAGCGGTGTGGATTCCATTCCGTTATACGTAGCTGGCTATGTCTGCCCCCGCTCTCCAGTATTCTGGTTCTGGGGCGTGACATGAATCAAGTCCAATATGACTTGACTAGACCCCGAATATGTGTAGGCTCACCTGAGTCCGATCAACCCATGCTAGGCTTGGACTCAGAGTGATCGTTTGCACAACGTACGTAAATCGTAAATAAATGCGTAATTTAAATACATGGAATTTAATTTGCAGAAATTGAAAGCGTACATATTACAGTATAGGCACTGTATTTATAAATACGTATTACAGTATAGACACTGTATTTATTTACATATTACAGTATAGGCACTGTATTTATATTGACATAAATTTAAATGACAGAATTAAATGACAGAATTTAAAATATATATTACAGTATAGGCACTGTATTTATATTGACATAAATTTAAATAACATAAATTAAATGACAGAATTTAAAATATATATTACAGTATAGGCACTGTATTTGTATTGACATGAATTTAAATAGCATAAATTAAATGACAGAATTTAATGACATAAAGTAAAGAACAAAAATTTAAATACACATATATTTACATAATGTACTCATCCAAAAACTCAAGAGAATTTATAGTATTACAATATTAATATCATAATATTAATATTAAAATCACATATGTATATTATACATATAATATATTTAAAGCAGTAATTACATATTAAAATCAGAAAATAGCATTTATTAATTAAAAATGGTGAGTTAACTAATTATTATACATATATATATATATATACATTTATCTATACATTTTACTTAACCATATATATATATATATATATATATATATATATATATATATATATATATATATATATATATATATATATATATATATATATATATATATATATATATATATATATATATATATATATATATATATATATATATTAAAACAGTAATATATAATAGTAATATAAATATATACATATATATATAAGAACAGTAATATATAAGAACAGTAATATATATATGGAAGTGGATCAAAAGCCCCCCTTAGAAAGCCCCCCAAAAACCCCCCTCACTCTAATCCGTAATTTAATGTTAATATTAATGTTAATATTAATGTTAATGTTAATATTAATGTTAATATTAACATTAAATACTAAAATTAACATTAATATTAACATTAAAATTAATATTAACATTAAAATTAACATTAACATTAATATTAACATTAACATTAACATTAATATAAAAAAAATTAAAAAAAAATTAATATTAACATTAACATTAATATTAACATTAACATTAATATTAACATTAATATTATGAATTAGAGTGAGGGGGGTTTTTGGGGGGGCTTTCTAAAGGGGGCTTTTGATCCGCTCCCTATATATATATATATAAAAAATATTTAAACAGAGCACAAAAATATTTAAATAAAGCAAAAGGGGGGGGGTTTCGAACCTAGGCAGGGGAAAGGGGCGCGCTCTACTGCGCAGCTGCTGGCCAGTGGGCCACTCGGCCCGATGTGAAAGAATAGGGAGTATAGGGAGTTCCATTATTTTTACTGGAAATTGCTGAGAAGCCCAATTTCGGGGTGGGCTTTTATGAAATGCCCACCCGCTGGATTATTTTTATGAAATGCCCAGAATTAAGTTTTTACACGTTAAATATTTCAAGATTCTCTCTAGTTGCTATGTATTTACAAAATTTGCCATTATCATAATTCCAAAAATACCCCTTCGCGTAAATTTGGACATCTATATATAATTATGAATTCGCAAACTCAGATTTGGATTGAGAAATTCGTATTCTTCTTCTTCTTCACGAGAAATTTGAAATCCATTGATATAATCTTTATTAGAGATCGCAGAATCGTTCGTAGTTCACTGTGGTTTTCGTCAGTCGAACGTCGATCATCCTTCATCATCATCGATCATCATCATCATCAACATCATCTTCGTGGTTTCCGGCGGTTAGGTCAATTGTGGATAGAAGATCTTCTTCTTTTCTTTTTATAGATCTTAAAACAAGGTGAGAGTTCAGATCTGTAGAAATTCATCCATCAGTTTTGTATATCTCGAAATTTATGCTGAATTTGATTTTGTTATGAAGATTATTAACTTAGAAAATGTTAGTGAGATATTTAATCTTGTTATTTTATGCGAATAGCATTCTCCGTTATATTTTAAAGGAGAATGACAATTACTTCTTATAAAGATCATTATCCGTATGTTTTTAGGACGGAGAATGCCATTCTCCGTCTTAATTAGGACGGAGAATGCCATTCTCCGTCTTAATTTGAACGGAGAATGACATTATCCGTCTTAGTTAGGACGGAGAATGACATTCTCCGTCTTAATTAGGACGGAGAATGACATTCTCCGTTTTACTTTAGACGGATAATGATCTTTATAAGTTAGTTCCAACTGAGGATATTTATTCTCCGTTATTTTTAGACGGAGAATAATCATTATTAGATGAGAATTTTATTCTTCTATTTGTGGCCTCTTATGTTTTTATGTTATCAGGGGGGGAAGATATGGAATCAAGTTGTTTAGTTAACATTTGTTTCAAGGGAGACATAGTTTCCTGCCGTGTCACACATGAAAGTACCGTAGATTTTTTAAAGAATAAAGTGTGCGATCGATGGACTTCTTTGGATCTACTTTCCTTCCGTTTCAGGTTTTTGCACTCTGATGGGACTGAACTGTATGTTGAAAGTGATTTTTGGCTTCGCTCATTGGTTGGTGGTTTTAACGGTACTCATGATGTGAGTTTTGATCTATATGTGGAGCAAATACACTCTCAATGTTCTTCATCAACATCTTTTCCTTGTCAAAGCTTTCACATGAGACCTTCGTCTTCCTCTTCTAGTTCTTTGAGTAGATGTTCTCCTACTGTAAAGGACAAACGAGTAATACAATTTTATGAGGGCTCAACTGAGACAGTGAAGAAGAGGAAATCGGATATGTGGCCTGGATCAATTACTGGTGTTGGTCAGATTTTTCTAAATGGTGTTGAAGAAGTTAGGAATACTGTTAGAAAGGTATGTTTTGAATCTCGTCATCCATTCCACATTTTGAAATCTGAGCCGAGGAGGTATACTGTTTGTTGCAAGAATTACAAGACACATGCTTGTTTGTGGAGCTTCCATGCTATATCTATTTCGAAAGATAATCAAATTTTTGAGGTGAGGAGGTATGTGGGAGAACATAATTGTGGAGCTGGCTATATGGATAAAGGTAATCTGGTTGTTCCAGCAAAGTTTGTGAAAAGTTTGGTTAGTGACATTGTTCGGATGCATCCTAAAAAGTCCGCAAAATCTGTTGTCGATGATTTCAAGGTCGACTACGGCTTATCTGTTACATATGGACAGGCATACCACGGAATTAGGCTGGTGCACCAGGAAATGTACGGAGATGATGTTAGATCTTACAGTGACTTGTGTTGGTATGTGAATAAGGTAAAGGAAACCAATAATGGTTCCGTTATCGACTTCCAGAAAGATGATTCATCAATGAGGTTTGAGCGGCTTTTTCTTTCATATGGGGCTTGCGTAGAAGGCTTTCAATATTGTCGTCCGATGCTATATTTGGATGCCACTTTCCTTACAGGAAGGTTTAGAGGATGTTTGATGTCTGCTACATCGAAGAATGGTAACCAACAGTTCTACCCTATTGCATACGGTATAGTCTCAGGCGAAGATGGCGACAATTGGGAATGGTTCCTTAGAAATCTAAAGAATGTTGTTGGATGTAGTAGGCGTATTGTTTTTCTTTCGGATCAAGGCACCGGTCTAGTTTCTGAAGTCCCTAAAGTGTTTCCTAATGATTATCATAGCTATTGCTATTATCACATGAAGAATAACATACCGCTGAAAGAGAAAGGAAATGAAAGAGTGTATCCGCATGTACTTGAAGCTTGGAGGCAAGCAGTATATGCTCTAACTCCAGGTGTGTTAATGAGACAGATATATGCACATTTTCTATGCATTTACCATTAATTTAACAAGGAAAATGACCATTCTCCGCGTCAGTAAGACGGAGAATAGTCATTCTCCGTGTGTTTTAAAACGGAGAATGGACATTCTCCGTCCTGCATAGAACGGAGAATGTCATTCTCCGTTAGCTTTTGAACGGAGAATGACTATTCTCCGTCTTGCATAGAACGGAGAATATCATTCTCCGTTAGCTTTTGAACGGAGAATGACTATTATCCTTATGAGAATGCACTTATTTTTTCATAATTTTGTGAATTGACCTAATTCTTTATTACTTATTTGTTTTTCTGTATAAAGGTGGGTATAGACAAGCAATCAAGAAGATTTATGATCTGAATTATGGTCATGTTGTGAATTGGATGAATAAACAAAAACCTGAACACTGGTCAAACGCATTCTTCCCGGGATGTAGATACGGTGAGGTTGCTTCTAGTTGTGCAGAGTCATTCAATGCATGGATAAAGGCTGAGAAGAAATTGCCTATATCAGCAATTGTAAATGTCATCCGTGTGAAGATGATGAAGATGATTTCGGATCGCCACAAGGATGCAATTGGTTTGAATAGCAAATTGACTCCATACGCTGAGGATATGCTGAAGCAGCTTACAGATGATGGCATGTGTTATAGGGTATATCGGTCCGGTGATTTCGAATTTGAGGTGATCGCAGATACTTCCTCCCATATGGTGAATCTTCTTGATTGTCATTGTAGTTGTCGTAGATGGAAGGTATATGGATTCCCATGCATCCATGCAATACAATGCATCAGAGTTGGTTCAGATAAATCTGTTTACGACTTTGTGGAGCAGTATTGGACATCAGATTATTACCAGAAGTTATATTCATGTGCCATTCGTCCAGTTTCAGATTGCGAAAAACAGTTTGAAAATAATCCCACTGATGTTGTTCTATCCCCTGTTCCGAAACGGGGTCCTGGACGACCAAAAGCGGACCGTTACAAGAGCAAATATGAGAACAAGGGAAAAGAGAAGAGAAAGATAATGTGCCAAAATTGTTTTGAATTATGCAATCACAATCGCAGCACTTGTCCTCTGCCTCCACATGCTGCTACGGTGGTCAAGGGGGCAGCGCCCCCTCGTTAATACATACACATATATTCCTTCTTTTATATAACTGGAAATTGTTTTTTGAATACATATCTTATATTTTTTGATATCAATGGTAATAGTTTGAATTCTGCATATTTGATGTTTCACATATATATTAACAGCATAAGAACTTATTCTCCTTTATACTCTCTGACTTTATAATGTATTGAATGACCATTCTCCGTGTGTTTTAACACGGAGAATAATCATTCTCCGTTTTAGATACACGGAGAATGGCCATTTATAAGTCAAAAATACAAGGAGAATAATCATTCTCCGCGTGTTTTAAAACGGAGAATGCCATTCTCCGCGTCAGTAAGACGGAGAATGCTCATTCCCTAGGTCAAAATACAAGGAGAATGGCATTCTCCGTCTCTTTTGACCCGGAGAATGACATTCTCCGTCTATTTTGACCCGGAGAATGGCATTCTCCGTCTATTTTGACACGGAGAATGGCATTCTCCGCGTCCCTAAGACGGATAATGTTCCTTTCTAGGTCAAAAATACAAAGAATAATTATTTTCCGCGTGTTTTAAAACGGAGAATGCCATTCTCCGTGTCAGTAAGACGGAGAATGCTCATTCCCTAGGTCAAAATACAAGGAGAATGACATTCTCCGTCTCTTTTGACCCGGAGAATGGCATTCTCCGTCTATTTTGACACGGAGAATGGCATTCTCCGCGTCCCTAAGACGGATAATGTTCCTTTCTAGGTCAAAAATACAAAGAATAATCATTCTCCGCGTGTTTTAAAACGGAGAATGCCATTCTCCGCGTCAGTAAGGCAGAAAATGCTCATTCTATAGGTCAAAATACAAAAAGAATGACATTCTCCGTCTATTTTGACCCGGAGAATGACATTCTCCGTCTATTTTGACACGGAGAATGGCATTCTCCGCGTCCCTAAGACGGATAATGTTCCTTTCTAGGTCAAAAATACAAAGAATAATCATTCTCCGCGTGTTTTAAAACGGAGAATGCCATTCTCCGCGTCAGTAAGACGGAGAATGCTCATTCTATAGGTCAAAATACAAGGAGAATGACATTCTCCATCTATTTTGACCCGGAGAATGACATTCTCCGTCTATTTTGACACGGAGAATGGCATTCTCCGCGTCCCTAAGACGGATAATGTTCCTTTCTAGGTCAAAAATACAAAGAATAATCATTCTCCGTGTGTTTTAAAACGGAGAATACCATTCTCCGCGTCAGTAAGACGGAGAATGCTCATTCTATAGGTCAAAATACAAGGAGAATGACATTCTCCGTCTATTTTGACCCGGAGAATGACATTCTCCGTCTATTTTGACACGGAGAATGGCCATTTCTAAGTTCCAAATGCACACATTATAGGTTTGTATTAACACAGATAATGACATTATAGGTTTGAATCAAACAACAGAACTTTAACAAAACAGATTTACATATATAGAACAATGTAAATTAGTCGAAAAATTGAATTTCATTACAAAGGAAAACAAATATATTACAAAAGAAACCTGACAAACAGAATATATACAAGGAATTTGTTAGCCAATTTACATTGTCATTTTCTTTTATTGTACAAAAGGAACTGCACATTCACTCATAAGCAAAGCCTTAGCCAAATTTAGCCTTCTCTTTACAATAGTATTGTGAACTATTTTGTTTGTTTTCTTCTGTAAATCAAATGGAGCTCTGGACAACTTTTCAATATAATATGAAACATACAGCAGGCAGCTCGGTGATAGTTGCTGTGGGCATTCTTTGCAAACCTTGAGCTCTGTTGTTTCGTATTCCTGGATTGCTGGGCTTTTATTCCTCATCAATACAATCTTCTTCATTACAATTGGCTCGATTTTATTCTTCATGTATGTTGCATCCTGGATTCCCTTAGCGCCTGTGTTTTTCCGCAATGAGTTGTAGTACGTCCAAACATAGGAGCTGAAGTTGAATGCCAGCAGCGTATAGTGTTTATTCTCCTCGCGGAAGAGTGGCACGAATAGCCATTCAATGTCATCTTCCAGCTCCATTATAAAATCTTCTATATCAACTTTGAAATTGTACACTGCTCCAGGTGTTGGATTTTTTTCATCGACATACTGGGCAGTACTCTGTTTTCCAGAAGAAAAAAAACAAAAAATAATATCATGAGTTAGTTTTTTACAACACTATTAGTAGCTGTACACATTAATATTTATTTTTCAGTTTTGATTCTTACCAATGAATGGGGCATCATGATTGCAAACCATTTACATTGTGCACCCTGCGAGCTTGACTGCATGTTCTGCCTTAATTCGGCTTGAACTTCGTTCATAAGCTTTATTAAGTAGTTCATAACACCGGCTTCTATATCCGCCTCATTTAGTATGTCTTGAAAATCTTTAGCACTTAACAACATGCTGACATCATTGTTTCTTCTTCTTATTTTACATTCTTCTGGAGCACTTGGAATGTACATGTATACATAATCACTGCACATAAATTTAGTTTCGATTATGATAATAATATAGGCTAATGATAAAATTGCATAAAAAATAACTCCAATAGAGAATGATCATTCTCCGTTATGAAATGGACGGAGAATGTCATTCTCCGTTATGAATTGGACGGAGAATGTCATTCTCCGTTTTAAATGGGACGGAGAATGATCATTCTCCGTTTTAAAATAGACGGAGAATGTCATTCTCCGTGTTAAAATAGACGGAGAATGTCATTCTCCGTTTTGTATTAACACGGGGAATGGCATTCTCCCTTTATTTTGACCCAGAGAATGACATTCTCCGTCTCAATAAGGCGGAGAATGCTCATTCTCTAGGTCAAAATACAAGGAGAATGTCATTCTCCGTTATAAAATAGACGGAGAATAACATTCTCCGTGTCAGTGAGACGGAGAATGTTTATTTCTCTAGGTTAATGCAAGAAGAAAGGTCATTCTCCGTCTTTTTTATAACGGAGAATGACATTCTCCGTCTCATATTAGGCGGAGAATGCTCGTTCTTTAGGTCAAAAACACAGAAAACGCCATTCTCCGTGTGTTTAAACACGGAGAATGCCATTCTCCGTATCAAAATAGAAGGAGAATGGCCATTTCTAGTTCAAATGACACAGAAAGGGCATCCTCCGTGTATTTTATAGACGGAGAATGATCATTTTCATTTGCCGCGTCAATATAAACGGAGAATGTCATTCTCCGTTTTAAATGAAACGGAGAATGATCATTCTCCCTTGTGAATTGTACAGAAATTGGTTCAAGTTTAGAATACTTACGTTGGAGACATCCTTCTTTGGTATACGATGCTCCTGTATATTTGCTTCAGCTCATCGTCTGCAAGGTTCCAAAGTCTGAGCTTCGGACATTGTATCAGCATTTTCCCCTCTTTAACAAGCTTTGCTGTTTGAGGAGATTCTTCCTCAAGTTCTTCAGGAGCTGACATCTCCTTTTTATTGTCTACCTTCTCGGGGCTGGAAGGAGCTTTTTTTTTCCAGCAGGCGCTACTTTCTTTCTGGGACTGGAAGGATCTTTTCTTTTTCGACCAGGACCTGCCTTCTTACTTGTTGTAGCATCGGATGTTTTCTTCTTTTGCAATGTAGTAAAATCATCCTCATCTGCAGCATTTGCTCTTGTGTAATGCTTTTGGAGAACTGCTTGAGTCTCCCCACTTTGCATTGCTTTAGCCATTGCTTCAAGGTTAACAATTGTATCATTCTTCTGTGTGATTTCGTCTTTCAACGATCCAACTTCCTCTAGAAGTTTGTTGTTATCATCATTGAGCTTTTCATTCTCTTTTTTGAGATCCTCTGTCATTTTCACTGATATAAAAACAAACAACAACAAGAGGTATGATGTCAATATTATATAATCTTCTTTTTAAAAATAATGAAAAATATTATTATCCGTTTACTTTAATCTGGAGAATAGTCATTCTCCGTGTCAAAATAGACGGAGAATGGCAATCTCCGTGTCAGTAAGACGGAGAATGTCATTCTCCGTGTCAATTTAGACGGAGAATGTCATTCTCCGTGTCAAAATAGACGGAGAATGGCATTCTCCGTTTCCAAATAGACGGAGAATGTCATTCTCCGGGTCAAAAGAGACGGAGAATGCCATTCTCCGTCTAAATTGACACGGAGAATGACATTCTACGTGTCAAAACAGACGGAGAATGTCATTTCTATGTCAAAATACAGAAAATGTCATTCTCCGTGTTAAAATACTAGCGGAGAATGTCATTCTCCGTGTCAAAATAGACGGAGAATGTCATTCTAAGTGTGTTTTAATATGGAGAATGACATTCTCCGTCTATTTTGACACGGAGAATGACATTTTATAGGTCAAAACACACAGAAAACTTCATTCTCCGTGTACTTTGACACGGAGAATGGTCATTCTCCTTGTTAGATACAGGTAATTACAGATTAAAATAGACAAAAAATATAAAATCTTACCTTTTAGAAGTAGCTCCTCAATACGTTGATGAAGCTTCTCATTATCAGCAGTAAGCTCAGACTTCTGCTTTCTCAGGGAGTCTAGTTCCGACCCCTGTGCCTCCAGTTCTTCAACTCGCTTACTGAGTTTCTTATTATCATCAATAAGGAGCGATTTCTCGTTCCTTAAAGAGTCTAACTCCTTCTCCAAGCCATCAGCAACGAGCCCCACAGCACGTTGTTGGGCTACATCTGCCGCTAGTTGCTGGGCTCTTTCCTGGAGTTGCTCATTCTCAGCGATAAGCTGAGATTTCTCCTGCAAGACACGCAACATATCTACATTGTCAGCTGTAGAGGGTGCTGGTGCTGTTGCTGGTTCTTCTTCATCAACAGAATTATCTCTACCGTCTATACATTGCTGCTCTGCTGGGACTTCTTCAAGTTCATCAACATTCAATGCAACAAGATCCTTGAATATCAAATCCGAATCCATTTGAGCACCTTGATATTCATTTTTTAGGAATATCGAGATTCTATTCCCATCCCATGTATAGAATCTCGGAGATGCGACTGTTGGTTTGCACTTCCTCTCTATCAGTCGACTGTGCTCTGCAAACCAATACAAGAAGTATATCGTACAACCTTCAATCTTCTTGTACGATATATCAACATCACCATCTTCAGATTTTGTGACAGCCCTCTTTATGCTGTCCATGACGTACCCCAGTATAATCCGAGGCCAACAGATGCTTTTTATAACATCTGTGCTCTCCACCAGTGCGAAGAACTTGTATGGCAAGTTCGACCCCCCCATTCTGGTGAAGAATGCTGTTTGGCACAAGTTGAATACTATTAACTTGGCCAATTCATCAGGACTTGCATTTTCGCTCCCCAGCAACTCTAATATCCTTTTTCTAACTTCTGTGTTTGAGACTTCAGCATTTTTGCCCTTAGAATTTTTCAGCAATCTTGTGAAGTGTTCTGTACACATGCTGAATGAGTCTGCTGGTGGGGGGGTCTTCTGCTTTTCAGTGATGATCTTCAAATACTTCTCATCAACTTCAGTGTCATCATTCATTGGCAGACCGAAAATGGTTGCCATCTCATCAGCAGTTGGTGCTACCTTGACACTGCTGCTCAATTGGAAATATCCAATTCCATCTTCTTCCAAATAAGTCCCCATCAAGTTCTCCAGACCTTGGGTGACTTTAGACAGTTCTGATTTTTTCACCATAGTTCTGTAGAATACATCTACGAAGTTGTAGAATCCTACATTCTTCAAGCTTTCAACAACTGCTTCAGGCAAATGGCGAAACTTTTCCTTCACCTCATCCATGAGAGAGAGTATTGGGGTGAATGTTGCACGGAAAAGTCTTTCTTCTCTGTTCCTGACAGTTTTTTTTCCTAAAAACAACAACAATTAGGTTTACGTCAACATTCTTCTTTATTATAATAAGGAGAAAGCCATTCTCCGTCTAATATTAGACGGAGAATGTCATTCTCCGTGTCAAAATAGACGGAGAATGAGCATTCTCCGTTTTGTATTCACACAGAGAATGCCATTCTCCGTGTCAAAATAGACGGAGAATGTCATTCTCCGTCTATTTTGACACGGAGAATGGCATTCTCCATTTTGTATTAACACGGGGAATGGCATTCTCCGCGTGTTTTAAAACGGAGAATGCCATTCTCCGCGTTAGCAAGACGGAGAATGCTCATTCTCCGCTTCAGAAAGACGGAGAATGCTCATTCTCTAGGTCAAAATACAAGGAGAATGGCATTCTCCCTTTATTTTGTCCCGGAGAATGAGCATTCTCCGTCTCAGTAAGGCGAAGAATGCCATTCTCCGTCTCATATTAGACGGAGAATGCTCGTTCTTTAGATCAAAATAAAGGGAGAATGCCATTCTCCGTGTCAAAATAGACGGAGAATGTGATTCTCCGTTTTAAAAGAGACGGAGAATGCCATTCTCCGTTTTGTATTGGCATTCTCCCTTTATTTTGACCCAGAGAATGACATTCTCCGTCTCAATAAGGCGGAGAATGCTCATTCTTTAGGTCAAAATACAAGGAGAATGCCATTCTCCGCGTGTTTTAATACGGAGAATGCCATTCTCCGTCTCATATTAGGCGGAGAATGCTTGTTCTTTAGATCAAAATAAAGGGAGAATGCCATTCTCCGTGTCAAAATAGACGGAGAATGTGATTCTCCGTCTCTTTTGACCCGGAGAATGCCATTCTCCGTCTATTTTGACACGGAGAATGGCATTCTCCCTTTATTTTGTCCCGAAGAATGAGCATTCTCCGCCTAATATGAGGCGGAGAATGCTCATTCTTTAGGTCAAAATACAAGAAAAATGCCATTCTCCGCGTGTTTTAATACGGAGAATGCCATTCTCCGTCTCATATTAGGCGGAGAATGCTCGTTCTTTAGATCAAAATAAAGGGAGAATGCCATTCTCCGTGTTAATACAAAACGGAGAATGACATTCTCCGTATTAAAATAGACGGCGAATGGCATTCTCCGTTTTGTATTAACACGGGGAATGGCATTCTCCCTTTATTTTGACCCAGAGAATGACATTCTCCATCTCAATAAGGCGGAGAATGCTCATTCTTCGGGTCAAAATATAAGGAGAATGTCATTCTCCGTGTCGAAATAGACAGAGAATGCCATTCTCCGTTATAAAATAGACGGAGAATGGCATTCTCCGTGTCAGTAAGACGGAGAATGTTCATTTCTCTAGGTTAATGCAAGAAGAAAGGTCATTCTCCGTCTTTTTTATAACGGAGAATGACATTCTCCGTCTCATATTAGGCGGAAAATGCTCGTTCTTTAGGTCAAAAATACAGAAAATGCCATTCTCCGTGTGTTTAAACACGGAGAATGCCATTCTCCGTCTCAAAATAGACGGAGAATGGCCATTTCTAGTTCAAATGACACAGAAAGGGCATCCTCCGTGTATTTTATAGACGGAGAATGATCATTTTCATTTGCCGCGTCAATATAAACGGAGAATGAACAGGTCTCAAAATTTTACCTTTTTTCTTCCCTTCTTCTTGATCTTCTTCTTCCTCCCCTGCTACTTCTTGTTCTTGTTGTTCTTGTTCTTCTACTGCTTCTTGCACTTCTTTTTCTTTTGGAGCATTTTGTCTACGAGCAACCCTCTTAACTTTCTTCCCTCCTTTCGTTTGCTTTCCAACAACTACTTCTTCTCCTTCTTCTCTAACTTGGTCTACATCCATTGCTGATGATTGCGACATTGTGATGGAGATTCGCTGGCGATTTCTTGTAAGAAATTTCTAAGATTTTTGGAGGAGATGACCTAAAATCGCAATCGAGCAGAGTATGGAAGAGGAGGGAGCGATAGAAACACTTTTTTGAAGAGTCTCTTGGTTTTGTATCTTCTGGAATCGAACCGTTTTTCATAAAAATTGCTGGGTTTGTTGATATTCTTAATAAATTAGAAGGGCAAAAGGGTCATGCCGTGCCCTTTTTTTAATTTTTAAGTTAATGCTGGGCACGCGATGAAAGTTTATTTTGGGGTGGGTTTTTCATAAAATTTTTTAAATTTTTGGGCATTTCATAAATTTTCCCTTATTTTTATGTCATAAGAATCTACTTATAAAGTAAAACACTAAAAAATATTCTCAAAGCCTAACCTAAGGGGGGGCTCGAACTCTGCTCACGGGAAGGGCTCGGCTTTACTGCTGCTGCGGTAGCCAATGGGCCAATTGGCCCGCTGTTTAGGAAGGGGTTTGTTGTTTAAATTATGAAAGAAGGGGAAATTATGTGTCCTTGAAATCGAAAGAGAGACTCGGGGATAGGGCTCACAGGGGGAGAGTTCTTCGGCCGAGGGCTCCGGCGTTGGGCAACGGTGAAAAGGCCGATGGCTCGCGCCGGCAAGGGCGGAGCTGCACAGGCGGCGTCAGCCGGGATGTCTCGCCGTAGGACCGACGCTGTCCGCGTGTGGCACCAGGAGAGGAAGGGGAAACGGCTGCGGAGACTTGGGGGTTTCGACCACGTGTGGTGGCCGAAAACGACGCTAGTGATGCGGAAGGACGTGGACGCGGTCAGGTGAGTTGCTCTCCCTCTCTATCTCTCGATGATGGTGGTGATTTGTGGTGGTGGTCGGTGGTGACGATGGTGGTGCGGGCTAGCCAGGGAAGATGGCAGCGATGGAGATGGTGGTGTTGGCGACCAGTTTGGTGGTGGCAGATGTGTTGGGCGGCCTCTAGCTGAGGGCGGTGGCTGTCGACAATGGGGGTAGTGGAATGGTGTGTACTGCGGTGGTGATTTGAATGTTGCGGTGGTGGTTCTGATAGCTGGAATGCAGGGGTTGTGCGTGGAGGATGGGGGTGGTGATACCGGAGCATGGGGAAGTCGAGGTAGCTGGGGTCGAGCTCGATGGCCGGAGCTGCTTCTGTGGTATTGACAATAGGGTGGTGGTGGCTGTAATGGGAGTCTAGGGATTTGGGAAAAATAGTTATGATGTATAATTTGGGGATATGTGCTATTATAGGGTAGGAGGGTGTAACCCTAAGGGCAAGAGATGTAAATGTAATAGGTAGATATTTTAGTGAAAAACTAACCATTAACCATGTTACTAACTACTAACCCACTAACCAGTTTAGCCAATAATTAATTTAGTTAATAATTATATATATTCATTCACAAAACATATTTCGACAAATATTTTATATAAAAACAAATATTTACAACTTGTATAAATTTAAGAAATGAGCTAGATATTTTAACAGGGTAAGATCTCATTAAAAATGGATTTCTCAAGGTCAATGGCCTACAAAATATCGATAGTTTTACGATTGAAAAATATGTTTTATTTTAGTATTTCACGATTTCTAAAGATTCAGAAAATCAGAAACGAAAATACAAACTTTTGAAAAAATCCAAAAAATTCAATTCACGGAGGTTACACATACATTACACCCCTTTTTATAAGCAAAATAATTACACTTTCCACCTGCTATCGAAGGAAGTCGAGTCGTCATCTTTTTTTCTTTTGTACTGAGTGCGGAGTCTTCAAAAGGATTCAGAAACAAGCCTTCAACACGCGGACGAGGCTTCAAAAGTGTTCACATCGTCTTGAGCTTTAAGTGGCACGTCCTTCGTGGTTCGGGGTACCTGCGTGGAGAGCGAGGATCAGTACATTACACTTTCTACTGGTGCGTGTCTATTTAAGTTCCAAGCTCTCATTTGGTTGAAGAGTTTATATGACTTAGTTTGTGAATGTTTCTAACCATCTTAATTAATTTCAAACAAGCATATGACAAGCATAATGTGAAATGCGTTGGAACTTACCCACGGCGGACTGCGCCGCGCCTTATGAGACTTACCATGTTCTTCCCTGTCAATTGTTATCATTTATATACCAAGTGAAATATTACGTGTGATTGGTCACTGGCATAACAAGCCATCCTGGACTCTATAGCTTTTGTTAGCCGGGGCCCTTACAGGGCAAGTAGCAAGCCCCGCTGCAAGTCTCCGCTTAACCCGTGCTATTATCCAGCACAGCTATACACCGTGTTTCCTTCCTTGGCCGAAACGGTCCCATGGCCCCGGGTTGCCGTTACGGGAAAACTCTACCTTGTCGACAAGTTGTCCAATGACCGAGTTAGACTTATTTAGTTTACTCGTGTAGAATCCACACTTTATTTGAATCATTCTTTTGTTAATGCATTACTACAACTTACAGAGTGCCCGTGCCTTTGCATTTATCATATCTTCCGCAACACTATTATCGATTGAACTAAGAAGGGGTCGAGAAGAGAAAGGTCAGCCACTCACCTTGAGTTTGCTTGAGGCGAGAGAACTTGTTGGTCGCGCTAGACGTCGCCTACGCGATTACCTGAAATTGCACAAGTAACCGATTAGAACACTGTATTATTCAAGAAGTTCGATAGAAAATGCGAGTTCGAAATGCAAGCCAAGAAAACCATCGAAAACATTCACGAAAACGTATTCAGAAAACCAAGGCCAAAACCAACGCAAGCGGCGTAAAAAACAGAGCAACGGGAGGTCTATCCCGACTCAGCCGCAGAGTCAATCCTTGAGGCGCAACCCGCTGAATATGGGACTTGGTTCCGAAGAAGCCATTCCATAACGGAGAATGAATCTTAATTCAACCGTTTTCGTTCGACCGATTCGATCGATCCCGACCTATCGGTCCCGACCGAATCGATAGCGACAATGTTCCTTTCTTGCGCACCCCGTGGACGGAGAATGGGACACGATGTAGGGACGGGACACTACAGGTTGTATGAGTAGTTGCGTGTTGCATTATCAAATGGACTTTGAATTAACCCGTGCACGGGTTCATTTTCCTCGAACATGATCGTCAGGGCGCCGGGACTGTTCGGCCTAGGAGGAATGGTTATCGTGGCAAGGGAACACGAGCATTGTGGGACCTTCAGTAAGGATCGTAACCTAGGCTGAATAGGTGGCGTTGCAATGCATATGAGAAGTGTAAGTCCATTCTGACATGATAGTCAGTAATCTTCATATAGATAGGGACCGATGGGCTGAATAATGCAGGCACACAGAGATCCTGCTTAAAGATCACTTATAACATGACAAGGAAGGAATAGTAGGTATTCACCTTGCATCGGCGCAAGGGCAAATGCCTCGAGTCAGTAAGAAGTCGCCACGAAGGAACACGGGATATATATGTTGCCTGCTTGGTTGTTTACATGAATGAAACATAACATGCTTGCCATGAAATATATGCTTTACTACTTTCGAATATGCCATGAAACCGATCCTAACACAAATATAGAAAGATCACAACTTAAGCTGCATGATTCATATATCTACTTAATGTCGGTTTAGTAAAGTGAGTCTTATCAGTACGCGAGAGGATTAGTACTGATCCCCCACCAGATTGGTTGCAGATGCAGGGAATGGATTGGTCGCGACGGAGCTTCGCTTGAACGCGCTGAGACATGAAATGCCATAATATTTTGAGGCGTGCGACCATATTGACGCTCGGACTTGCAACATGATGATGCGGCCGAGATATAGAAGACATGATGCATGGAACGGTAAAATCCTTTGTGGGAAAGAGAGAACTTGAGTGTTGTAAGTCAATTTGGCATATTCATTTGGACTATTGGAAGCCTTTATAATTTCGCTATTTATTGAATAAAAAGAATTGTTTCGTATACTTTGTGTAACTCAAATGTGACTCTGTTTCTTCCACTGCTAAAAATAAATCAAAGATAACCATTTTTAGAACATTTTGCCTTGTACGAGTGCAACTCCAAACTCGTACGACATCACGTCACAGCGAGAACGGTCGATTCAGATTAAATCATGCGAGGACGAACGATTTTCTGCGTCGGGACGTGACACTAACGGTCAAATCCGATGGTTGGGACATTTTGATAGATGCATATACTGCACGAGGGTTTAATTGCCGGTTTAATTGCTATACCCATTTTAAAGTAGAAACTAGCTAAGGGTAATCTGGTAATTTTATCAAATATTTTGCATCATCTGAGTTAGGTCGGTAACTAAATCCACCGGGAGTGAGCAGAACCCAACTTCTTCCTCTTTTTCTTCAAAAATCTCTCTTTTATTTTTTGTTCTCTCTCTGCAACAGCAATGGAGACAGGGAAGGGCTTGGCTCGGAGATGGGCTGTTGAATTCTCCGACCACCACGCCTCCTCCTCGTCGTCGCCGGATGCTCCGGATCCCGTCGGTTTCAGCCGATCTCTCCAGGATCTCGTACGTTCCTCCTCAGCTCTCTCTCTCTCTCTCTCTCTCTCTCTCTCTCTTTGTTTATATTCCTTTCCTCAAATCATTTGTTGAAATTCTTCGTTTTTTTGGGTCTTATTCTTAGGACGATGCCAACGCCAGCCGGCAGAAGAAGGACGCTGAGGCGGCCTGGAAGTCTCAGGTGAGCAATACGTAGGGTTTGTGCGTTCTTGATTGATCTAAAGATTAGGGTTTGATTGGCTTGTTTAGGACCCTCTGTGGTCTTGTAGATAGATGGTTGCGTAAAGATCGGATTTTGATGGTTGATTACTGAATAATTGTCTGCTTAGGTTTCGTATTCGCCATAAGAATTCCCGTTTTGGTGAATTTGGTTTGCACAGTTGAAGTAGCTTTGTAGATCGCAACTGCTGGGCCAAGATTGGTTCTTGATGCAACAATTTGCATTTGAAGCTAGGAGGAGGACGCAAAAGCGAGATTTGAGGGTTAGGGTTTCTGGACTTGTGTTGAATCTTGACCAACTGAAAGATTAGGGTATGCTTATGTTTGATTGGTTTCGCGTGAATTTAGGGTTGGAAATTATGGCAAGACTATTGCGGAATTTATGTAGGGTTTGGTATTGTTCAGTAGATCAATAATTGTATTAAGATTGGATTTGACGGTCGGCCTTCGAGTTGTTGTATCAAGATAGGCTTTGATGGTTGAGTAACTTGAGTTTATTTGAGTAGGTCAAGCTCGAGGGTGTAAAAAAGCTCTTTACTGGCAAATGATATCTTGACATCCCTGATAGAGCCTATAAATTTCCTTGATCTGACACTTTTTTGCTTTGTGGGCACAATATTAGCATGAGACAGTAGCTTGGTTATAATGTGTAGGAGAAATTTGTCTTTGTATTCATTTTTTTCTTTTATCTTTATTAGACTTTGTGTAGCCCTACATCAGGAAACTTCTAGGATGCATACTCTATCCTATATATTGTTTTCATTATTTTCCTAAATAAAGCAAGTCTATTATGTTGAACCAACTTCTCAATATGGTCCGAGCATGGTTATTCTCAGGTCTTAAGCCGACTCTTATACACAAAACCCTACCTTTCTTCTTCCTCCCCAGAACCTTAGCCGTTTTCTCCTTCCTAAACCATAGGATGCACTCCTAACCCTATCCACAAAATCCTAACCTAGTCATTATCCCGTTTCTTTTTCGTTGACTTCTTCCTTTTCATCTTCGGTCTTCATTTGCTTAGTCCTAGCCACTGACCTCAACCCACCAAACCCCAACATTGCTAGTCTTGTCGACCTTAACCCTAGTACAGATCCACCGCCTCTAGTCCTACATATCTCCTTAATACTGATCCACTGCCTCTAGTCTTACCACCCACTGCCTCCAGTTCGAATCGATCTTCCATGGCATCAACATTGGATTTTGATGGTTGATTTTTGAATGATTGTCTGCTTATAGTTTTAGATTCTGGATAAGTTCCATTTTGGTGAATTTGGTTTGCAGAGTTGAAGTAGCTTTGTAGATCGCAATTTCTGGGTCAAGATTGGTTTTTGATGCAACAATTTCGCAATTTCCAGGTCAAGATTGGTTTTTGATGCAATAATCTGCATTTGAAACTAGAAGGACGCCAATTCGTCATGGAAATTGTAGGTGAGAAGATTATAGGGTTAGGGTTTTTGGATTTTTTAGTTGCATTTTTTTACCAATTGAAAGATCAGGGTTTGCTTAGGTTTGATTAATTCAGGGTGTATTTTGTTTGTGGGATTTAGTGTTGGAAATTATGTGAGACTTTTGGTGAATTGATATACAATTAGGTATTTTTCTGTAGATGAATAAATGTAACAAAATTGGATTTTGATGGTCGATTTTTGAATTATTATGGTTGAGTAACTTGAGTTTATTTGGGTAAGGCTTGAGGGTGTAAAGCTCTTTACTGACAAATGATATCTTGACATCCCTGATAGAGCCTCTAAATCTCCTTTATCTGGCACTATTTGGGTTTGTGGGCACAATATTAGAATGAGGGAGCAACTTGGGTATAATGTGTAGGAGATATTTCTCCTTTTTATATTTTATTTTCATCTTTATTAGCATTCGTTTAGTCCCACATCATGAAATTTCTAGGATGCATACTCTCCTATATATTGTACTAACTTTTTCCTCAACATGGTTATCCCTCAAGTCTTAACCTAGCTTCTCAACATGGTTTCCCTCAAGTCTTAACCTAGCTTTCCTACCCAAAATCCTATCCTTATTCTTTCTCCCCAAAACCTTATGTCACGTTCCAATTCTACAGAACCAAAAGTCGTCAATGGCCGTGATACCGTACAAACCTAAATTGCATTTGTACAAGGCAGGAATCAACACGATCAATAAAACATCTCAGAAGCAAAGTCATCGCAGCAGAAATAAACATAAAAGTTGATAGACACAAGATATATGAAAACAATTATCTTTATTGATGATTTGTAGTAGAATTTACGACGACTCTAGGCCAAAAGAATAAATCGACTACACCACTAGATCATATTACAATGAACGGTGCCACACGAGTTGCAACTCATGAAACTAATATAATCAACAATGTTCCATAAATTATGTCATTTATAAACGAAAGATATCTTCCAAATGTCTCAGCATGTCCAAGCGACTCCTCGCACGTGTGAAGGAGGGGGTCGGCACATTGAGAAATGCACCAGTGAACGGTTTCTAGCCAACTCACCTAAACCAACACGGTAATTATGTGAGAACATATAAAATTATTATGTGGTCTTTCTATTCTTGCTTTAGGAGTAGTTAACAATTCATTAGCATGTATATATGAACATAAAAGTGTCATGTGGTAACAATTTCATAAACAAATATACATGAACATAAATGTGTCACTTGACAGTTGACACAATGAATCTTATCCAAGGCTATCATCCCTTTATGCAAATAATGTTATCATTCATAATATATAAATGTGTCATATGTGTGTTCCTGCATCAATTGTTAGCCTTCACAAAATGTGTCATGAGTTTGTTCCTGCATCAACTTGTTAAGCATGCAAGCAGATAACATTAGCATGTATCCTAACTATATGAAGGTCACTGACATCACAAGCTATCTTGGACTATTTTTTTGGTAAGATGACGATCCTTCACGTGCAGGTAACCAACCCCATTGAAGGTTCCAAATTACCTGTATTACGACACGTCTTTCCAGTTCGGATAGCTAGTCATACTGAAGGTCTCGTAATACCTCGTGCGTGAAGCACATTCCATATACTTTCCTCCTAGGTCTAATCGATCTGTGTCTCGGATCCCGTTCGAGGAAAGCCAAACTTTGTACACAAGTTGTCCATGACCATGCATGCATATACAACTTAGCTATTAAAACATAAACATGCATGATTACAAAAACTGAAATAAAGCAATGCAATTCTCTACTTATACAACAATTCATTCTTGTGATAAATCTCAATCTCTATTCGATGTTCCGATTGACGACTCATTGGTCACAAACTATTTCGACTATTCTGTGGTACCGCACCACATCCAGACAGCTCTGTGGTACCGCACCACATCCAAACAGTTCCGTGATATCGCACCACATCCAAACCACTTCCCAATCCAGAAATTCTACCTTGACGACTCAACGGTTCCAAACATTTTTTCACACTTCCATCTCATTACAACAACAGTACAATAATCCACATTCAACAGTACAATAATCCACATTTCTATATCAACATTACAACATTCCACATTTCTATATCAACAATACAATATTTCATTATCTTCTAACAACAATACAACATTGCATATTTCTATATAGCAAGTTAATAACAATTATATTACTCTCTTTTATCTTAGTTCTTTTACTTAGTATTAACAATCTCATGACATAAAAATAAAGACAAATAAAACTTTTTTTTATTAAGTGTGAAGGGAAAGGAGAAAAGGATGAAAACAACCCACCATTGACGAATCGACTTCGTTCCGATTGAGCAGATACCGTCCAGACAGACGATTTGATGTGATACATGATTTCTTAATTGGTATAACCATACAGGTGAGTCCTGTTCCATAAACTATCCAATCCGACTAAATTAAGCAAGTCTGCACCACCGCTCAAATTTCTTGATTTCTCGCACAACACAAAACCAACCAGCCTATTCAATCCAAGAAGCAAACACAATACCTCCGCTCACAGCGAGGCATCACACCTATCACATAGATCTCTGAATAAATCTTTTGCATGAATCCAAGCCCAACTAGACCCTTCGAGCCAACAAACCAGCCCAATGTACCGCGCGGAGCAGGATATTATACCTTGGTCGTCATCTCCTTCTGAAACCCTAATGTGCAAATCCTAACCCTATCCACAAAATCCGACCCTACCCTATATGCGACCTAAACTAATCACTATCCCCTTCCCTTGTCATCAACTTCTTCCTTTACATATCCGGTCTTCATCCGCCTAGTCTTCATTCGCTTAGACCCAGCCACCGACCTCAACCCACCCAACTCCGCCGTCTCTATTGTTGTGACCTCAACCCTAATACCGATCAAATGCTTATTTTGAATAGGGATATTTTGGCTCTGGATCTTTTGGCTCAATTTTATCCCAGTTTTGCCAAGAGAGCAACCACCATTTTACCTTGAATTGGTCAAAATACGTAAATTTTCTGAGTTTTCGTGGAGGATTAGATCCAACAACATACCCCTTCCTTTATGTTGTTGCCATCACTTTCCCGGGCCGAGACCTTTAGAAAAGGGCTTGAAAGCTTGATCCCTCCTGCCCCGCCTTTCATCTTGACCTTGTTATGCAACATGCCAACAACCACCTTGGCCCTCTCGCTTAAAGGGCTATATTCGGTCGGAACCGAAGTCGTGTTGCTTTTAGTCCTACCGATCTCCCCCATACTGATACGCCGCCTACATGCCGATCTCCCTAATAGTTACCCACTGCCTCCAGTTCTATCAATCTCCCATGGTATGCGGACCCACTATCAACATATGCCTAACCTCCAAACACGTCATTGACACATCCCTAGCCTCAGAACTCACCATGCCCACTGCTCTCTCGGTCTCCAAAGCCCTAACTTATTGTTATCACCATCTATGTGCCCCCTATCCCCAATGTTACTTGACCATATCCACAGACCCAAACCTGTTCACTTATATCCCGAGGTAGCCTTAACCCCAGGCACAGACCTGCTTACCCCAAAACCCAAATTCGCTCCCAAACCCCCCGCTATATACCAAACGAGATTTGCTTCCAAATCCAGAACCAAGTCTTCTTCACTATGGCCTCTCCGATATACTTGGTACACCACTCGGTTCTCCTTTTGCTGACTTTCCGCTGGCCACTCCAGGTGGTAGACCTATTGGCTAGCTTATCCGGGTTCTGGGTTCTGCTTTTGTTTTGTTCCGTGCTGTTATATTCTAGCCTCTGGCAATCTTCTTCGTTGGTGTATTCATAGTTTTAATGGATCTTTTCTAAGAGACGTAGTTTCTAATAATTGAGGTATCAGTATTTGGGCCTAGTTTTACTATATCTGTTTCCATCAGGAATACTCACTAATTTTATTTACCAAGTTCTTATCAATGCATCTTGTTGGTAAATTTGCTTTGTAGAAAGTTGCTTTTATTTGTCTTCGTCATTGTGCCTTCTTAGTAATTCCTTTATGATATGAAGAATGCCTAATTATTTTTTGTATCCATCGTTCAACTATACTTTTATGTATCTTGTCGTAATATTGAGTGTATCTTTGTTATCTTATTTGCAAACTTGACTACAATTTCAAATGATAATTCATTAATTCTTAAATCTTCCGTCTTCTTCCTCTTTTTTTACTTTGAAAAGAAAGCTTGGGAAGTGGCCCAAGCCCCTGTCAAGAACTTGTTCATGATGGGCTTCATGATGTGGATGGCTGGAAGCACCGTGCATTTGTTTAGTATTGGTATCACATTTTCAGCCCTTTTGCAACCATTAAGTGCCCTTCAAGGTGTTGGAAAAGGTATCCACTTTCTTCTTATTTGTTATGGTCTTTATATAAATAAGGGTTTAAAGTTTTAACATTCTTCCAAGTCTTCTAATGCAAGTTGGCCAGATGTAACTGGAATTTTGAAATATTTGAACTATTTAACATTGTAGATTGGTGCAACGGTCATAATGCCATCCGTTATTAGAACGTTACACATTGTTTGGCACTATTTGTGGAAATTGGTGACATTTTTTGTCACATATTTAAAATGTAGCCCAGCAATAATGCTTCTTTATGTTATCTTATTCCTTTTTGTTCATGCATTCCAAATTAATGGCTATACACTGTTATTCGCCTATCATATGATTATAGTCTAGTTCTACAGCTATAGCTCATGTTTTGATGCTAGTTGTATTTTTAACTGCTCATCATGTATATACGATTTCTATGTTTCTACAGTTTTCGAACCTTACAAAGATTCAAGAGTAGATACTCTTGCACCCAAGTTGCTTTTCATTGCCCTCAATTTGGCTGGGCTCTCTTTGGGTGTGTGGAAGGTGAGCTAAGCTAACTTTGCAGTTGGTTCATCCCTCTGAATGCTTAACTTGACCATGTGTCTGATTGGGTTTTGAAGTACACTTTTTATTTAATTTTGTTCTTGTTTGACAGCTAAACACATTGGGCCTTCTTCCAACTCATGCATCAGATTGGGTTTCCTCACTAGCCCCTGCTCATGTATGATCTCATACTTATTTGCATTAAGTAATTCAAATTATCATCATCTGAAAAAGAGAATAGGATACACAAACCATAAATGTTATGGACATTATTCATCGAAGCATCTTCAAGATTTTATATTAGATTATCAGAACAATCCACTGCAAATATTGATGAACAATCATAATGTTGGTGCCCCCTTAAACTTTCCTCTGGTTCCGTGTATACCATGCTTGAATTCTGAGAATTGTTACTATGTAGTTTAGATTTTTGTAAAAAAAACAATGTAGTTTAGATGGGCTTCTTCATGAGTAGTTTATTTAGTCCACATAGTAGTTGTTGAATACTGGATCAAACTTGTTAATATGCTTATATATTTAGGATTTTGTTTGTTTCTATAATTGTTTAAAAATCTTTCCTGTCAAGTTGATTCCAAGGGAAACACAGTTTTCTGACAATTTATTTGAATCTAAGCCATTATTATATGCTATTAGCCACTTTCAATCTGTTGTGATTAAATAATATGTTTATTTTTCTTTTATGAGCAGTTTTAATAAAATAGAATCTCCAATCAAGAAGAAACTGATTCTTTTGTACCTTAAACATTTTTTATGAAATATCATGTCCTAGAGTATCTTTGTTTTATGTGTGTATATATAACTGCATCCGTGTTGTACCCATATCCCAAAAATTTCTAAAATGCTGTATTTCGAACGGGTGTATGTTTGTATCGGAATTCGAGCCGTGTCTGTGCAACCTAAAGGATCCCATGTAAAAATCATTCATATTTTGCAATCACTTAGCTATAGGTCAGTTACACATGTCTAACCATCTCAGACATTTTCTTCCCTTCTCATTTTATCTTCAGCACCACCTCCAACTTTCTATGGATGTACTCATTTATTATCCTATCTTCTAATGAAAGATGGAATGGTTCTGAGGCTTATTCTTGATGTAATCCACAGAAACAAGAAAACCTAATTAAGACCTCTTGAAATTATTGAGTTATTTGTAAACCGAGGGCCTTTTTACTTTGTAGTCATGTCTAACTTTTGATTAGAACTGGTATATGCTCTGAATCTTCTTTGGGGTTTTCAGTTCATGTGCCTCAATCCTCAAGTAATGACCATTTTTGTCAAAAGTGTGACCCAATCATATTCGTTGAGCTTCAAATTAGATTAGGATTTACCTTGTTTGTAGGTTCTCGTCCTATCTGAATATATTACTCCAGTAAAATGTGCTGTACAAGATCATATACACACTTTAGGTTGATTGTAATTCCTAGTCAAAATAAGCCATTAGCCAGGCAGGGAAATTTTGTATAAGGATCACATAGAGATCCAAACAAACAAGAAGGATATGTGGTTCCATATCTCAGTAAAGTGAACTGCCATCGCAACGAAGGACTAAGAAAGAAACTGATAAGGCTTAAGAAGAAAAAGAAGGCCTGATGAATGATCTATAAGTGTTATGATCTATAGGCTTAGATATTTTCTTGTCAGTGACAATTTATTGCACAAAGTGAGAATGTTGTTAGGGTTTGCCTTCTATTTAGTGTGTAAAAGTTGATTGTTGTAATCGAACTTACAGTGATGCTAAGGATTGTTTAGTAATCTTTGTAAATATCAACAATCATTGTTCCTTAGTTATGTCGATGTCCATTCCATTGGTCTCAGGACTCTATCTTAACAACTAAGACTGCAAGCTTTATTAGAAGTGAGAAGTCCCTAGTAATCTCCATATCTCCTTCTTGGTAACCGAGCTGTACTGTCTTCTCTTCGTCAATCTGTTTGAGCCTAGGAAGCACGGATACTCCAATTATGTGAACCGCGTCGAGTCTCACACGTATAAGACACGTATTGGACACTTCAAAATACACTAGGACACCAAAATAGGTACCGTGTCCCCGTGTCCTTACCGTGATTGTCGTATTCGTGTCCGTGCAACATAGGTTTGAATCAATCCAATGGAATCAATCTTTTCTATTCAGTTGGGTTGTGAGGGCTGGGTACAGTGTAAGAGACCATATCTGGCAATCTCAAACAGGTTCAATTTATTATCAGGACACCTTTTATCTTCTGGTCGCAAAGTAGACAAAAATAATTAACATGGCCGTGAAGAAACAAGACATCCAAAAAGTGGGAGTTACTTAGATGAGATGTTGAGAGACGACGAGCAAGATAATAAGAAATGAGTGAGTCATCGATATTTTTTTTGTCTTAGCTTGCATCAACTGTTAGCGAATGTTGTTCCTTTTCACGCTTTGGCTTAATGTATCCTAGAGATGAATGCAATTTCTTATAGTAAATTGTATCATCCTACCCTTCGGCATCACCTCTTGATTAGATTAGGGGATTGGAAGGGCTTGGTTGCATGATCTTAAACTTCATGAACAAGAGGGCTATTTACCTGCCACGATTAGCCTTCCAAGTCTAAACTTCATGACCAAAAGGGTTGGTTACCTGATCGGCTCATACAGGTCATCATGTGATGTAAGTGGATTTAAAAGATAGGAACAGGAAAATAAATGATTGGCTATAAATAAGATTAGGCCCACACTTCATACTATATTGATATCCATTTCATTCTCTTCTAAAAGCTTTTATCAACAGTTGATAATGAATCATGGAACTAGCATTATGCTGCTAGACCATCTCTGTAACCCAACATCTTGTTAAGGGGGCTCTAATATAAGCATGAACACTTGAAACCATCGTCCACGGCTCCGCTAAAATGAAAACAGTGACCAAGTTTTGAGAATTCACAAAAAAAGAACCAAAGAGTTACAATTTTTTTATACCAAGTTTTCCAAAACCAATCGTAATGTTCATTCACACCAGGTTTTTCACTTGTATCCAACCCATGGTAAGAATGGTTTGAGATAGGTTGGACCCAGATCTGTGTTCTAAAAATAAGCTGACGAAACCTCCTACTTGACAATTTTAGTTCTAAAGTAGACACTATTGACATAACAAGCCCAATTCTATTAATTACAGTAATTCGAATTATATAATATGTATTTTTTCCTAGCAATAATAGATGAAAATGATACCAGAGGTGATAGGTTCTTTGAGATCCCATGTCTATAAGGGGAGCTGGTTTCATATCTATCAGACATGATTTGTAATGATATGGGTATTAAATTAAACTTTTTTTTGTTGCATGTAGCATTAATTAGAAACAGGTAGGAATTTGCTCCGAGACTTTCTTAGAGTCTTATATTCCAATCTCGAGCTAGATGTCTATGTTCTTACGAGTCATATGCCCATCTGCACCTAGGATTTTCATCTTTCAACAATTTACATGCATCTCACCTTAATGGCTAAGTTTTCGCTTGGTAGTCATGATGAGGTTTTGCCTAGACATTTCTAACACACTTTTATTGTAACAGAAGCTTATTAAGTTTCTGAGTGTTGAAGGCCCATATAATTTTTTAGCCCAAAGACAAAGGTCTACCTAGAATATAGGACACATTTTTCGATAGCGTTGTGAACAATTATTTTGTAACATCGATTTCACAATAAAGTAGGCAAGACTGGTAAGTTTAAGATCCTGTTGGCAATTTACAGTTGGCTGATGGACTCCAAGTCATAAAATCCTTTGCTATTTTGTTGTTGTAATGTCGATCTCTCTGCTAGTTGAGGCTCATGGTTCTTTGTTTGATATTGTAGGAGGTTGAGTATTCAGGCACTGGAGTTTTTATCAACTAATGCTTGCATAATGTATGTGTGATCGATGGCCAGTCTATCTGGGAGCACTGGCAATATACTAATCAAACTGCTGGTTCTGGCATGTATACCAATTCCTGAAATTCCCTGCATGGGAAAGTAACTATCCAATAGGCGATGTTGAACTTTTTGTTTGCAGTTGTATTTTTTCCATGTTCCTGCAGTCCTTTTATTGTCATTATTCATTATCTGTACTGTTTCAGAGAATAATTTGTGTGACATTTTTGTTAAGAGATGAATGTAATGTACTTGTTACCCAAGTGCTTGAAACTTTTAGGACTGACTTGATCTTGATTTGTGTGACAAACCACTAATGATATGAGAATTGGCGAATGCTCCATTATAAGGATATATATAAAGGTCTTAGAACAAATAATTCTGCTGAATTAGATGAAGAACTTTTTTTTTCTTGTGGCCATTTTCTTCCAAATTAAAATATATTTCGAAGTCATGCAGCGCCGTTCAGAGTCTTCAGACCAACTTCATTCAAAACCTGATTGATGACTTGCTGTGAAAAAAGAGAAGGAAAATGGAAATAGGTCAGGCTTCTGGTATCAAAACATTTTCTGTAATAAATAAAAAAATGAAGCAGCTGTTGGATCACCTTTATGCATGTCAAAGCATAATGTACGTCACTCTCTGAAATTTGGTAATGGAGGACAAACCTGACGCTGATATAAAGAATAACAAAGTGCCAATTACATTTCTAATGTAGAAGGATAATTCTTTTTAATATTTCAACACTAATGTTAAATAGGAAAAACCAAAAGCCTACTGAATTTTGATATAAATTGCTCTTAAATCATTCAAGTGCCTTCATGGCCGCCTCTCGTTCCTTTAATCGTCAGTATCGTGATCATCGAAGACTTCTTCCATCAGAAATGGGGTCAGCTATGGATGGACAAGAAGGAAGGTCCGTAACAAAATTGACAAATAAAGGAACCACCCTCTAGTGAGGTTGTAGGCACTCGACTGATTTAAGAGGTAAAGACCTAGAAGTATCTGACGATTGACTAAATCTTCGTATGCTGATAATCTCCAAAGCACAAACATGACATTGATATACCTGGTTGAGCTTGCATGCATTGCAAGTACGCCATGGTTTTTCAAGAGTTGACAGAGCTTTCCAGGTGATATCAAAGACGTATCTACGATATTGAAGAATACCTGTTTACACCAAAGAAGAAGAAGAAGACCATCATGATACTTATGAAGATCCTCTACAAAGAAAACCTTACAAAAGATCAAATGCTCTGTAGGTGATACTAATAACCATATTGGTCTCCACTGAAGTTGAATCAACAGTCACTTGTTTGATCTGGTTCAGCCCATCTACATAAACAAGATCAATATTAAGGATACTAAATATTTTTTAAATTATAAAATAAGAACTGCATTTTGCTTATGTGAAGAAAAGATAGGGAGATCACAACTGATCCAGCAAAATATATGCACATAAGTTACTCGGGTATTTCCTTGAAGACTTGAACACAAATGACAGAGAAAAAAAGGAAGACAAGAACATGTTCCAAGAAGGAAATAGTTGAAACCTGACAATATTTTCGCGTTCCTATGATCATCCTCAAGCTTCCTAACACCATCTCGTAGAGCAACATTAGCTGCTGCGCAGAGGACCCCGATTTGCCTCATCCCTCCACCCAAAGTTTTCCTAAGCCTTCTAGCCTGAGAAAAGAGGTCAAAATGGACAAACCAAGCTTATAATAAATATAATTATGTTTTTTTTTTTGACGGTGATAAATATAATTATGTTGACATTTACAATTATTACGTGCCTCTGTGTGCAATTATTATTTCAAACCATACCTTGTCAATGAAATCTTTTGAACCAACAATGACAGATCCAACTGGAGCACCCAAACCTTTTGACATGCATACCTGATTTAAAGTTACAGAAACAAACCAGGAAAAAAGGTTAAAATCACCGAGTACAAGAGTGAAGAGAGAGGATTCTCCAGTTATAGTCGATTACCAAATGACTAAAAAAAAAAAAATAGGAGCAAGAAATATACCGAAACTGAATCAGCAGCTTGTACAAGCCTGTGAACAGGAACTCCAAGCGCCTAACATATGGTATAATTAGTCAAAAAATTGGATGAAGGAATTTAGAAACCAATTCAAATTAATGTTGATAATATCCATTAGTTATGTCACCTTGATTCACTCCCTTTAATTTTTTCCGAAATATCTATTGCAGTCTATAAATTTCATTTCTTTTCTTTTTAGGACTAAGCAGTGTATAAACTGTTTACAAATGAGAAGTGATTGCAATGGGTGTATGATTGGTTCCATTGAGGAAATAATAGAAGGATATATATGAAATCAATAAGAGGGTGGAATGAAAGAATCGAGATATAATCGAGACTTACAAAAGTAGACAATTACCCGTAGCTTAAGATAATATTGGATACTTACTACGGAAGCATTAAAGATGCGAGCTCCATCAATATGAAGTTTCAAACCATGCCTTTTAGCTAACTCTCCTACTCTGTCTGTATATTCTACAGAAATACATCTACCCCCACAACTGCAGGGATAAAACGAGAATTATTACATAATAACAATAACAAAGCAAGCAGTTGCTCCACATTAACGCTATAAAGCACAAATATGAAATAAATATAACACTTTTTACTTATTCATAGAGTAACTGAAGTAAATTGCAAGGTTCACAGTATCTGTATCAGACCGTTCCTATGAGTATCAGGATCGGCGGTATCGGCAGTTGTGGATCGATTTTTTTGGGTATTGAAAGCAAATAATTATTAATAAATTATTAACATTTTAGAAAATATATTTTATACATTTAGGCATAATTTAAGTATTTAAAGTGTTTTTCTTAGTAGTTTTGAAATTGAATGAAATAGTAGTCATCCTTGCCAATTGGTCTACATGCGATATACGATAATAAGTTTTCTTCTTTTACAACCTTATTATGCTCTTATACCTTTGTTGATTGGTCTTTTTCGTTCAATTTTTTTTGCCGAATTGATCGAAAAAGAGACCCCCAGTGTCGACATCGGTCAGTGTTAGGTATCGTTCGGTATCTAATCGGAACATGCCAAACCGTATCGGTATCAACCGATACTGCAAACTATACTAAAGTGTATGAGAGATTCAGGGTATAGAAATTGGGAGGAAAATTATAGGAATACAGCTTGCATCTAGCACCACAATTGGTTTTATCCCTTTCTTTTAATATTCCAACATAAATTAATATAACATGCTGGAAATAGGGAAAGAATATAAACAAGCTAGTCAAAGATACTACACCAGCAGGAAACAGGAATTAATATATTTCAGCCTACATGCTATACCTACAAGTCCTGAATGTAAGTGAGTCAATGTGCAAGTATATGTTTTTTTTTTCCAATGTGAAAGTATATGTGCTTGCATGTTTTTCCTTCTTTACTATTGCATGTCTCTCTGCCCAATTATATGTATGTATGTCAAAGAACATGCGTAAATATGGATGCTTTCTGCAGTGCACATATGAGAGACTATGAATGTATGCTATGCAAAGACATGTGTCTAATTGAACACACAAGTCAGCATGACAGGAGAATGTGTGTTTATACTAAGAATTGTGGATTTAACAACCTAAGGTGGTACACGCTTGTGCATTGAAATGTGAAGATCCCTAACAAAACATTAAGATTTCGAGTTCGATGGAAAACAATCTGTATCCTAAGAGAGCATAATTAACCAGATTTGCTAGAGCTCTCACAAAGCAAGACTATGATGCTATTACTCATGCTTCTAAAGTACGATATCAAATAAGAGTCAAAAGATGTAGTTTTTCGAAGATCATAGAAAGGATTTCCAGCAGCTTTTACTGGTAGAATGCATGAATCCTTAAATCGGAATGAGCCAAGAGGCAGGGTACATATAAAGACAACACAAACCACTTTTGAGTATGCAACATGGTTACCTGAATTCACCATATATGTAGCATTCGGCGATCTGGGAAACAACGTTCCAGAACGCGAAAAGCTGGTGAATTGAAATGTAGAGATCCACATTCGAGTCTATGTAACAACACTTGACCGCCAAAACAATAAGAAAAAAGGAGGGGGCTGACAGATGGAATGGGCCCCGTCTGGAGCATAAGCAATTCCATAGGATTTGACAGTTTTTATGACCTGATGTCCCTCTATGTTGTTGCCAAATTTCTAGTCAAGATAACTATGAGCATGAGAGAGTCACGTCATAAAACTTAAGTGACCAGGTGGCAGGTAGATAGAGCTACCTTTTGGATCTGCAATTTAAGCTGGTCCAATCAAAGAGCAATGGGATAGTAATAAGGTTATGACATCCGATATATTAAGGCTTATAATTCATCTCACCTTTCTCAACAAAATATTACCCAAAAACTTTCAACCTTCAAAGCTAGACTGAAGTTCATGCACTATCAGATACCATGTACAATTGCTGAAGTTGTTGTCTTGTACATTCGTTTTGCATTGATTGACAGATTCTAGAATACATGTCACAACTTGGAATGTGCAACATTCGTTCATCAAATATAATAGTGAATTCTAATATTCTTCAGTTTCACAAGCAATGAAGCAAAGGACAAAATAATTTGTCTGATATCAGACAACACTTCCTGGTCTAAGAATTATCCCTGCACCCCAGAAATTAATCGAAGAGAGCAGGTACTAGCTCCCTATCTTCTAGTGAAGATATTGTTGGAGTGGGTGGGGTTCCC
Source organism: Iris pallida (assembly GCA_029216955.1). NCBI lineage: Eukaryota > Viridiplantae > Streptophyta > Magnoliopsida > Asparagales > Iridaceae > Iris > Iris pallida. The sequence continues at coordinate 2,784,121 of JANAVB010021997.1, forward strand.
AACCTATGTGGAGAATACCCCGGAGTGCGACGAGCGCCATCCGTGTGTCGGAGAAGCTCGGGGAGTGCATCGATCCTATTTTGGAACATATATGGTAATCAAATATATGATTGGATTTCCATATTTACTTTGATCATATATTTATGAGTGGATCTTTCATATATTGACTTTCCATATAATTGGACTTCCAATTATGGCAAGCCAATTATGATTGGATTTCCATTAAATATATGATTGATGCATATTGAAAGTTTCCATATATATATAGACCTTCCATGTATAGATTACCAAGGGCTTATAAAAGGTTGATGCATGCAAGTTGAAAATCATCTAAAAAACAAGTGTGCTTTACAATATTTGAGAGAGAGAGAGAGAGGATTGAGGACTATTGTGAAGGAGAGATTGCTTCGAATAATTTTTCGACATCTCTTGTTCTTCGGAGTCCGTAAATAAATTTTTTTCTTTCAAGTTAGTTATGGTGATCCGTATTGGATCGGGAGGAGCTTGTAGAGGGTGTATTCTCTTTATTCCATTAATGGAGGTTCTTCAGTGTTGGACTCCGATCGTCCTGTGGTTTTTTCTGCAAGGGTTTTCAACGTCAAAAATCTTTGTGTCTGCGATTGTGTTTGGCGTTTTTGGTTTGTGTGCTTTTGCTCGGTTCTCTCGCAGGACTTTCTGGTTTGAGGGAACGGTTTTCGCGCTTCGTTCCCAACAGATATCATATTAATATATACCACATAATCTCTGAAACACACTTCAATACAATTACCTATATGGAACACTAAATTAGAAAAAACTACAAAAAAGTTGAACTAGCTATGTAGAAAACAACATAAGAAACATTTAAATCTGGTCTGCCATTGGATACATAGATTGTTGGGCCTTCCAAGTCATTGGATACATAGGTTCCACAACTGGGAGAATAAGCATCAGGTATTTGTCCCAAGGAACAAGAGATTAACTTAAAAAAAAAGTCCAATACAAAAAAAAAAAGGGGTAAATGGAACATCCCCCACCTTCGGCCAATATAATTCCAATTGCCAACCTTATTAAACTTTGCGACATATATTTCATCAAACAATTACATGATCCAACAAAAATAACTAACAAATGTTTTTTGTAAATAGGGAAAAGTATCTTGAAATACTTACTAGTCATGCATGAGTCTACCTAAGCATAGCAAGGCAAGCACAAGACTGTTTTTATGCCATAGGTATACATGTATAAGAAAAGGTAATGGTGGATAGAGCGATACTCACTTGGCATGTGTGTTCTCCAAACAAATCAACCTAGTAGTGGGATAGTAAAGGGCATTGGCAGGATGCCTAATTGCTGCTTCAATATGTTCAAGATCCATGGTGCCATCAGGATTGTTCTTGACAGTTTTCGGGTGCACGCCACCTAGTGTAGATATGCCTCCATTCTCATAAACATGGATATGGGAGTTATCCCCAAGAATAACTTCACTGCCCCTGACCTCACAGTGGACAAGGACCGATATCAGGTTCCCCATCGTACCAGAAGGCACAAAGACGGCGGCTTCCTTCCCTGTGATCTTAGCCATCTCCAACTCGAACAATTCAGCGGTGGGGTCCGATCCAAGGACATCATCGTCCACGTCAGCGGTCACCATGGCGGTTCGCATTGCCTCGGTTGGTTTTGTGACGGTGTCAGATCGGAGGTCCACCGTTCTGGCAACCATTTTTCAGAACTAACAATCTACAAGGAAGTGTTAAAGGAGGATAACCTGTTTCCTCAGCTTGAATTACTACCGAAATGTCTCTCTCTTCTAATTTCATATCCTATTATATAGAAGTACAATAGCCATCACAACTTCAAGGGAGGTGTGATACATTGAATATGAAATGGTTATCCTTAAATTCAAATATATCATAATAATTTAGGAGATTAGCATTCCAACGTTAGCATAAAAGTTGGGATTACATATCGCCTCTAGATTCAACTCCCTTAGGTATTCATTCATTCTCATATCTGTTGGAAGATATAAAAGGATCTTCATATTGGAGACAGTTTTAATTTATTTATGTATAAAATGAACCCTCCATCCGAATCAACTATTATGATGGATCAAGTCGGGGACATGTTTCTAAAAGGTATCTGAACCCAAATCTAGGTCCAATGCTCTCTTAGTACGCCAACCAAAGTACATGAATGAAATCGCGATTAAGTTGTCAATCTAACTCACGTGTTTGGTTGGACCAAAAAAAATTAGATGTAATGTAATCGCGATTACAAGTTTGATTACATTACATCAGTTTCTTCTAAACTCAATTACATCATAAAACCTATGTAATCGCAATTACATTACAACTTAAGCGGAAGGTTGGTATGCTATAATTTGATCATTTTGTTCGTTTTTGGTTATTTTTTGTTGTTTTTGTTTCTTTTTTGTCATTTTTTTATCCTTTTTGTTCGTTTTTGGTCGTTTTTTGCCCTTTTTTGTTTTTTGCCATTTTTGTTTATTTTTTGTCGTTTTTGTCGTTTTTGTTCATTTTTTGCCTTTTTATTAGTTTTTGGTCGTTTTTGTTTGTTTTTTCTCTTTTTTTTGCCGTTTTTGGTCTTTTTTTCTTATTTTTTGCCATTTTTGTTCGTTTTTGTCGTTTTTGTTCGTTTTTTGCCTTTTTGTTAGTTTTTTGCCATTTTTGTTTGTTTTTTTTCGGTTTTTTGCCATTTTTGTTCGATTTTTCCTTTTTTGTTCGTTTTTTGCCGCTTTTTTCGTTTTTTTGCCTTTTTTTGGTTGTTTTTGTTTGTTTTTTTATCGTTTTTGTTCTTTTTGCCGTTTTTGTTTTTTTTTTTGTCATTTTTGTTCGTTTTTTGTCGTTTTGATCGTTTTGGACCTTTTTTTCAATTTTTGGTCGTTTTTTGTACGTTCTTGGCCGTTTTGGCCGCTTTTGGTCGCTTTTTGAACTTTTTTGTCGATTTTGTACATTTTTTGTCGGTTTTGCACGTTTTTTATTGTTTTTGCTTTATTTGCACGTCTTTTATCGTTTTTGTACACTTTTTTTTTATCAATTTTGTCAAATTTGTACGTTTTTATCGTTTTTAGTCGATTTTGTACGTTTTTGACCATTTTTGTCAAAATTTTTGTCTTTTTCCACTTTTTTTTTGTCGTTATGCTCTTTTTTTGTCGTTTTCGTTCCTTTTTTGTTTTTGTTTTTGGTCTTTTTTGCAAAAAAATTTAATCTTTTTTGTCGTTTTTTGTTCGTTTTAATTCCCTCTTGTTTTTTGTCTTTTTTCGTTTTTTGTCATTTATGTTCCTTTTTATCGTTTTGGATCATTTTGTTTGTTTGTTTTTTCTTTTTTTTATTATCGTTTTTTGTAATTTTTAAATTTTTTTTGTCGTTTTTGGCCATTTTTGTTCGTTTTTTTCATTTTTGATCCCTTTTAATACTTTTTCCGTTTTGATCGTTTTTTGTCATTTTTTTCATTTTTTGTCGTTTTTTGTCGTTTTTGGTTTTTGGTCGTTTTTCGTCATTTTTTGTTTTTTTTGTCAATTTTTTTGTTTTTGGTCATTTTCTTGTCATTATTGGTCACTTTTGATGGTTTTCACCTTTTTTTGTCATTTTTGGTTTTTTTTTTTCCCCATTTTGCTCTTTTGTCATTTTTGGTATTTTTTTATTTTTTGTCGTTTTTTTTTTTCGTTTTTGGTCTTTTTTTAGCAGAAAACAAACCATTTTCCCCTTTTTTATTATTTATTATTTATTTTTTTTTCTTTTTTAATTTTTTAATTTATGGAATTTTTATTAATCAACTTTTTAAATTTTATGTTGTATTTTAAAAAATATTAAATTAAAAATTCAATTACATTACATGGTAAACCAAACACATGAATGCAATTAACATTACATTACATGGTTTGATTACATGTTTCAACCAAACATAGTAATGTAATTGTAATTCCATTACATTACAAACTCAACTACTTTACAAATCCAATTCTATTACGATTACGATTACATTACAATGAACCAAACGCAACCTAAGAGTCATAATTCATGTATTCCAATTTATTAATTCATATAAACAAGATACCATGAATTGTTCCTCCAACCATAAATAGATATTTCAAAATTTAATAGAAATTAACACCAAAAAGAAAAAGCTTGATGAATTTGTAACTGTTGATATTGGGCTGGCAAGAGACTGGTCATAAAGCCTCAGGTCCAAACCCAATTATAGTCGATATTCGGTCTATTATTTGTTCAAGGGTCTAAAGAAAGATCACAGCCCAGCCCAATTGGATGGTGTTAGGACTACTTGGGCCTCCGGTTGCGTGGTTCACCGCCACTGAAAATCCTCATTTGTTGAAGCGGAGCATAGTGCGGTGCTGAGCGAGAAACGTCTCTTCTTCAGGTTTACTCACTATTGTGATCTGAAATAAAACTTAGCACTTATGTTCTTATGAATTTCTAGGGCTAGACGTTCGCAGAATGAGTCTATCCGAGCCAAAGACGCACTTCCCAGATCAAATATATACTTCTTTTATTATTTGGTGACCCCGTTAAAACATTAAACAAGTATAAAACAATATAATTCTAGAAAATATTAGATTTCTTGGTGTTGGTGCTATTGCAATATGTTGTCGGAGGGTTAAAAAGGTCACATTGTAATTGAAGGTTTCTTTTCAATGTTGAATTTTGACGGGAGAGCAGCATATAGTTACATTATAAATGCTACTGAAGATTTGATTTGAAATACTGCATTGGAAGTAGAGGATATATGGTAATCTATATAATAAAGTGAAATAGTGTTTTCCGTCAAAAGATAAAAGGGTATATCAAATGGGCCAGGACGGATCTATACAGGGTCCAAGGGGGGCCACGCCCCCCCCTCCCAAATTTTTTTAAAAAAATATTGATTACTATATAGAACTATTTTTGTAATGTTAACATATATATTAGTTTGGCTCTCTAATGTACAAAGTAAGTTCTAGTGGTAGTGCTTTTGGTTTTTAATTGAGGGCTACAAGTTCGAATATTGTCTCTACCTTTTATGTATAATTTTTTTTTGTTTTCTTTTTCGTAACAATTTGGAAATATTGACTTTGGTTTTTTGTTCATTCTTGTTGAATTTTAGTATATTTTTTTGCTATTGAAGTTCAATTAACATAAAAACTATAAGGATTTCTAAATGTAGTAGTACGGCCCCTCCAAAATTTTGATCTGGCTCCGCCCCTACAAATGGCTATGAATATGACACTTGTATATGGTAATACAACTTGAGCAGATTATTCTGAGGAGAAACTCGAGTACGATGATGGTTGATATTGTCACTAGACACCAACCAAATTGTTGCTATTGGAAGATACAACATACAAAGTGATGTATTTTAGTTCAGATATTGAACAAGCTTACATGAAGGATATTAATGAAACTCCCTACAATAAATAAGATAGTTTGCACAATGTACAGTTGCGAAAAGAAAGGTATATAAGCTTTATTTGCTGGGAAATGCCTCCTACTTGTCATTGCTCTTACATATAAACTAAGGCGAAATGGATCCCATTAACAGAGGTTTACTAAATGACAGTCATGCCGCAGAGAGATAATATAGTGTGAGCTGCAACTTTCATAGTATCTTTAGATCGATCTATCGATTGGTGGTATTAATACATGATCAAATATATGTTTAACATTCAGCAATATTGATGTAATTTACAAGATGCTGAGTTTCATTTGGGGTCTGCTTGGTAACGGTGTTTTCACCGGTTGTGGAGTGTTTTTGAACCGACCGTTTATGAAAATCCTGCTTGTTAATTTTTTTGAGGCACCGGTTTTGGTCGGCTCAAAAACCTCCCAAAACCGGTGTAATATATTTTTGGGTGACTTTATAAACACACAAAATCGGTGGATTTTGAGCGGCTCTATTTTTTTATTCCATTTATATACTCACAAAAATATATATAATTATAACTACTGATACCCTTCCCTATTTAATTTATTCGTGTAAAAAACTTTCAGAACCTCTCGTTAGTGAATTACCAAGCATGGATTGGACTGGTTTAAAAGCCGTTACTTAAAAACCATCCAAAATCGGACCTTTCATAACCGCTCATAACCGGTACTCTAAAAACACCTCATAACCGCTACCTTACAATTGCCAAGCAGACCCTTGGTGTTTCAAACTAAGGGCCCGTTTGGTTTGCAGGATTGGACAACGTAATGTAATTGGCATTACGTTGTCAATCTAACTCGGATGTTTGGTTGGATAAAAAAAATTAGATGTAATGTAATCGCGATTACAAGTTTGATTACATTACATCAGTTTCTTCTAAACTCAATTACATCATAAAACCTGTCACTTTCCGTTCCCAGAATGCGTATTCTAAATACATGTACTGCTGGAATGTATTCATTTAATATTTATCATGTACTGTTCTGTATTTAAATTCCTTTAATTTCCTGCTAATTATTTTTCTGCATTTTATTTCTGCATTTTACTTTATGCTTTTATACTCTGCTTTAGCTTTGTTTTGGGTTCGGCTTGAATTGGTTTAATTATTTTGGTTCAACATGAACCCAAACCCCCACCTACCACCACCCCATTTAAAGTCCCAAACCCTTTCTCTCTCTTCATTACTTCTTCTCATTACTCTTCTTCTTCCTCATAACTCTCCCACCAACCTAGAAGAGATAGACAAGTGCCAACTTGCTTCTTGATAGATCTCCATTTTGTTGTTCCATTGTCTTCCTCTCAACATTCTAAGACACTTTAGTGCTTGACATTTTCAATTTCTATGGCTAAATTCTTCTAGATCTAAGTTTATAGTAATTTCGGATTACTTGGGTTTTGATCTATTTAACATTGTTATTTCCAAGTTTTGATGGTTCCATGTTATAGAGAATTTCGTTCTACCCCATTTTGACCTATGGAAGTCCAAATTTGGACTTACGGTGAAGGTTTTATGGAGTTTGGAAGCCAAGGGTTCCATGACCATCCTTCTCAGGTTTTCTGAGAAGATGGAGATTTTTATTTCTCAGCCGCATGAAACTTTATTTCCCAACCGCATGAGATTTTTATTCCTCAGCCGCATGAAACTTTATTTTCCAACCTCATGAAATTTTTATTCCTCAGCCGCATGAAACTTTATTTCCCAACCGCATGAGATTTTTATTTCTCAGCCGCATGAAACTTTATTTCCCAAACGAAACTTTATTTCCCAACCGCATGAGATTTTTATTCCTCATCCGCATGAAACTTTATTTTCCAACCGCATGAGATTTTTGTTCCTCAGCCGCATGAAACTTTATTTCCCAACCGCATGAAATTTTTATTTCTCAGCCGCATGAAATCTTTATTTCCCGAATTTGGCATTAATTAACATTGATTGTTATCTTGATTAATAATTGATCATGCGTTCCTAGATGGAACTAAGAGACTGGCTAGTCGTCTTACTGAATTAAATGGAATAAGATACGTTCATATTAACTATGAACCATTGCAATCGATTGGCCAATCCCGAATATTGGCATACAGATACATGCAGGCTACAATTTATTTATTTTTATGAAAGCAGCATGTGTACTTTATGGTCAAGGCATGATTATTCCGTGATTAGTTTTAATTGTTGTATTACGCTATGTAAGATCTACAACTTAACCGTACGGATATCGTTGTAGAGTTGGGCATATCGTACTTGTACGAAAGTACTCATCCTGAAATGACCATGATCCACGGCATGGGATTTCACTTAACATAGAGGCTACTAAGTTAAATAAAATAATGATTGCATGGAGAGAATGGATTCCCGAGTTCTTACATGGCAGCCCTCTTTGGGACTATTAGCGCCCAACAGGCCGGCTGGTTCCCACAGATACTGTAAATCTGCCACATGGGCAGGGAACGGTATCTGCTTATATTATTGTATATTGTATATTGATGACGGGCGTCCCGCTGGGACTCGTCTAATTCATGATTGGCGCAATTGATTGATTGGATAGACTAGCCTTGCTTGCCCATAGTAAGAACTGAGAAATCCTTATTGCATAATTCCAGGATAACTTGGGACTCACAATAGTAAGCCGTAGGAGTTGGATGGCCGTTTAAGTTAATTTGTTTGTGTACTGTACCTACTCTGTTACCTAACTGAGATGATCAGAGCATCAGGACATGACTGGCCAACTTCTGTCCTTGTTTGGTTGGGAGGTTGGTTCGAAGTGTCGTGATGTTACGTGAATCCCAGTAGCAAGCAGAGATCTATTATTATATTCTCTTATTTACTGGTTTAATGCCCCATATCGTGCTTCCTTGCGGTACTTGCTATTAGAGGTCTAACCTCTCTGGTTTTGCATGGCCAGATTTAGAACCAGTTCCCGAGGACTCAGCTTACCTCTACCTCCAAGATGGTAAATACTAGAGGAATGATCGCAGGAGGACTCGAGTGGGATCCTTACTTCCCCGCTCGTTTTGTTAATTACTTTACATTTTGCCGCTTGGCACCGACATGTTAGTCGGATAGTCTTGCACTTACTTTTACATAATTATAATTAAGTCAGACTGCAGCTGATAACAATTGTGTATATGTTGCTATATCATCTGGCTATGTTTTGTAAAGCCAGATCTCAAGAACATTTTGACTAAGCGTTTGGGACGCCTTATTGCTTTAGCTTAAATGTTCTCTGTTATTGCTTCTTGTTTGAATGATTGAGACGATAGATGTGAAGTGACCATAGCGAGACTTTCATGTAGTATGCACCCCCTTGTCTTTTAGACAGCATTGATCGTATTATACGGTATTCATCTACCCGTAATACGTAGCTGGCTGAGTCATTCCTCCGCTCTCCAGTATTCTGGTTCTGGGGCGTGACAAGGTTTTAGTGGTGGCCCATGCAGGTCTGATTTCAGACTTATGGGGTGTTTTGATTTATAGGATGTCTCAATCACACATGTTCCCCCTTGATCTCATGATTCATTGTTCTCAATCCTAACTTGACCTTCTCATATCCTTTGGCTTCATTGATCCTTCATGTCCGGTCGTTTGATTGTTCTCTTGTCCCTTTTCTTAGAGGCACCTCGTCCGTACCTGTCAGGACTGGACAACAACAACAAGGGCAACATGGGCAACATGATCAGGTCGGTCAGCAACAAGGGCCAGTACTACCTCAAGAGACTATCCAAGAAGAAGTGATAGTGGAACCAGCAGCTGGACCGCAGTATCCGGAGGTTCCTACACCACCCATAGTCCCACCTACCCCATGGAAGTGGATACACCAGCCCTTCTGGAGATCATGAGAAGGATGATGGCTACTCAGCAACATCAGATGTTAGTCCAGCAGCTCATGCATGCTCAGTTACAAGAGCAGAATGTATTACTCAACCAAGGATTACAAACGGCTTTGGAAAGAGGGGCAAGAACAGATTCAGGAGCATCAGCCAGGTTTTGTAAATGCCACCCCCGTCGTTTCGAGGGCACGGAGGATGCCATCTCAGCAGATGCATGGCTTAAGGATATTGAGGCTATTCTGACAGCAGCTAAGGTACCGGCAAAAGAACGTGTGGATCTAGTAAAGTTGTTACTTCAGGATCTCGCACGTGATTGGTGGGAATCAGAAGAAGTAGGCATCAGACATCCTGTTGCTTGGGACGATTTCACTGCAAGATTCAAGACGAAGTATTATGGAGTTGTGGCGCAGTTTGAGCTACAACAGAAGTTTATCAACCTCAGGCAGGCCGACAAGACGGTAGATGCTTATGCAGCGGAGTTCTGCAGATTGAGTAGGTTCGCCCCGGAGATGGTAGCCACAGAGAGCCAGAGGGCTATGAGGTTTCATCAAGGGTTCCATCTTGAGCTCTTGCAGTTGATAGAGGGGCACAATTATCAGACTTTCGATGAGATAATTGACGGCCACCCGGAGGCATGAGATCACCACTCAGAGGATCACGGCATGGACTGGAGGTCAGAAGAGATCACACAGTCAGATTGAAGGAGGAGGGGGAGCAGCACCCCGAACAACAGCATCGTCCCCTGGCATTCGCATTCACGATGTGACAATGCGAGGGCCAGCACCACCCAGGCAGCAGCAACAGCAACAGAGGAAGAACCAGCAACCCCCAGTGGGCTGCACTTATTGCGGAAAGATAGGGCACACTAGAGGAGTGTGTCGGACATTGAACGGGCAGTGTTTGATATGTAGAAATCCAGATCATCGGGTTACCATATGTCCCATGAATTCGAGGTCAGGAGGACCAGTACAACAGTTTCCTGCTCTGCCAGCACCAGGGACAGGACAATATCGAGGACCAGCGGTAGCAGTGAGGCCGTTGGCACAGCGCCCGTTCATGACACAGGCTCAAATGTTTCGGTAGCAGGGACCGTCGATGCAGCAACACCAGCATAGACCACCCCAGCATCACCAAGACAGGGGCCAGTGGCAGCACCAGGCTAGGCCGCAGCATGGCAACCAACAAGGAGGTCGAGGGCAGGCATTCACTCTGTCCTTGGAGGAGGCATTAGCATCGGGAGATGTTGTGGCAGGTAACATTCTCGTTGCCTCATATCCCGCAGTAGCATTGTTTGATTCGGGAGCATCACACTCATTTATATCTGCACAATTTGCAACACGGCTAGGAATAGAATTCGAGGCATTGCCAGGGAGGTTAAATATACTCACTGGTAATGGGCTCGTAGGAGTTAGTAGAGTTATTCTAGCATGTAGCGTTGTAGTTTACGGGCAATCCTTACCAGCCAGGTTGATAGAATTTCCAGTTGGAAATCTCGACGTTATCTTAGGCATGGACTGGCTGAAAGACAGTCATGCGATAATAGATTATCGTAGAGGGAGTGTATCTTTTGACATCCCAGGCATAAAGCGGTTTACCTTAGTCAGATCAGTAGCAACTCAACAAGAGCAATGAGTAGTGACGGCAATGGAAGAAGTTCAAGTCCCGAAGGTAGTTGAAGAGTTTCTAGACGTATTTTCTGAAGAACTTCCAGGTCTACCACCGGTTAGAGATATTGAGTTCAGTATAGAATTGGCACCTGGAACTAAACTGTCACTCCCCATTCCCAGAATGCATATTTTTATACATGTGCAACTCATATATATTTATTTAATATTTATCATGTATTATCCTGTATTTAAATTCCTTTAATTTTATGTTAATTAATTATCTGTATTTTATTCCTGCAATTTTATTCCTGCATTTTATTTCTGCATTTTATTTCCTGCTGTTATTCTCTGCTTGTAGTCTTGCTTTTAGGTTCGGCCTATGGAGGGTTCTTCTCGGGTTCATGGTGGTTCACATGAACCGAACCCCCACAAACCCCCACCTACCACCACCCCTTCCATTTAAAGCCCCCATCTCCTTCTCTCTCCTCATAACTCTCCTTCACCAATTACTTCTTCTTCTTCTTCCTCACCACTCTCTTCCACCTACCAGGAGAAGGCAAGTACATCTTGCTTCTCCTTCACCCATTTTTATGGTTCATTTGTCTTCCTCTTGTGATTCTAAGAGAGTTTGCTACTTAGCATTTTTGATTTCTTTGGCTTGTTTCTTCTAGATCTAAGTTGTTGTATTCTCGGTTGTTCATGGGTTTTGATCTCCCAACCTGGCGTGCTTTTCGGAATAGATAGTTCATGTGGCAGAGCTTCTCATTCTTCACCATTCTGAACCATGGGAACTTCATTTCTGGCTTGGAACGAAGGCTCCATAAGATTGGAGTTCGGAAGATTTAGTCACGCTCACGTTCTTACGTGTTAGCGTGAATTTTGAGTCACGCTCACGTCTTTACGTGTTAGCGTGAATTTTGAGTCACGCTCACGTTCTTACGTGTTAGCGTAAATTTTTAGTCACGCTCACGTCTTTACGTGTTAGCGTAAATTTTTAGTCACGTACACGTTCCTACGTGCCAGCGTGAATTTTGAGTCATGCTCACGTCTTTGCGTGCGTGCATGGATTTCTTATCACGCTCACGCTGTGCGTGCGTGAATTTCTTATCACGCTTTTCACGCTCATACGCTCACGCTGTGCGTGCGTGAGTTACTTTTCACGCTCACGTTATGAGTGCGTGAATTACTTTTTCACGCTCACGATGTGCGTGCGTGAATTACCTTTCACGCTCACGTTATGAGTGCGTGAATTACCCTTCACGCTCACGCTGTGCGTGCCAACGTGAACCACTTTCACGCTCACGCTGTTTATACGCTCACTCCTACCTACTAAACTTGGCGTACCCTTTTTACGCGTACGATTCTTGGCGTGACTTGTTGGCCTTAGCATAGACTTGTTGGCGTGACTTATTGGCCTTAGCATAGACTTGTTGGCGTGACTTCCTGACCTGAGTGTTTCTATTTGTTCTATAAGTTATTCATTTAATGGTGGCATGATAGTTCTCCTATTATATCCTTATGCTTTTTGCATGAACTCGATAATCTTAGCATGTTAATATTTTGATACATATGGTTGTGTAAAACGTGCCTTGTGTCTTGACTGGTTTATGGATACCCAGTAAGACTGGAACTTAACCCTGAGAGTTATAGACTCGACCCCATTTAATACTAATTGACTTTCATGCCTTGTCACCATTAATGATAATGGTTATCTTGACTAAAATTGATCATGCGTTCCTAGTTGGAACTAAGAGACTGGCTAGTCGTCTTATTGAATTAAATGAATGAGACACGTTCATGTAATGAACTATTGTAATCGATTAGCCGATCCCGAATATTGACATACAGGCATGTGCAGGCTTCAATTTATTTATTTTTCTATAAAGCAGCATGTGTACTTTATGGTCAAGGCATGATTACTCCGTGGTTAGATTTGATTGTTGTATTACGCTATGTAAGACCTACAACCTAGCCGCACAGGTATCGTTGTAGAGTTGCGCATATCGTACCCCGTACGAAAGTACTCATTTGAATGACCATGATCCACAGCATGAGATTTCACTCAACGTAAAGACTATTAAGTTAAATAAAATAATGATTGCATGGAGAGAATGGATCCCCGAGTTCTTACATGGCAGCCCTCTTGGGACTAGTAGTGCCCGACAGGCCGGCTGGTTCCCACAGATACTGTAAACCTGCCACACGGACAAGGAGCGGTATCTGCTTATATTATTATTGTATATTGTATATTGATGACGGGCATCCCGCTGGGACTCGTCTAATTCATGATTGGCGCAATTGATTGACTGGATAGACTAGCCTTGCTCGCACATAGTAAGAACTGAGGAATCCCTATTTGCATAATTCTCGGATAACTTGGGACTCACAATAGCAAGCCGTAGGAGTTGATTGGCCGTTCAAGATGATTTGTTGTGTACTGTACCTACTCTGTTGCCTAACTGAGATGATCAGAATGTCAGAACATGACGGGACAACTTCTGTCCTTGTTTGGTTGGGAGGTTGGTTCGAAGTGTCGTGATGTTATGTGAATCCTAGTAGATAGCAGAGATCTATTATCATATTCTCTTATTACTGGTCTAATCCTTCATATCGTGCTTCCTTGTGGTACTTGCTATTAGAGGTCTAACCTCTCTGGTTTTGCATAGCCAGATTTAGAGCCGGTTCCCGAGGACTCAGCTTACTTCCACCTCCAAGATGGTCAATACAAGGGGAATGATCGCAGGAGGACTCGAGTGGGTTCCTTACTCCACCACTCGTTTTGTTATTTACTTTATACTTAGCCGTTTGGTACCGACATGTTAGTCGGATTGTCTTGCACTTACTTTTACATAATTGTAATTAAGTCAGATTGCAGCTGATAACAATTGTGTATATGTTACTATACCATCTGGCTATGTTTTGTAAAGCCAGATCTTAAGAATATTTTGACTAAGCGTTTGGGACGCCTTACTGCTTTATCTTACATGTTCTCTATTTTTGCTTCTTGTTTGAATGATTGAGACAATAGATGTGAAGTGACCATAGTAAGACTTTCATGTAGTATGCACCCCCTCGTCTGGTTAGACAGCATTGATCGTATTATACGGTATCCATCTATCCGTAATACGTAGCTGGCTGAGTCATTCCCCCGCTCTCCAGCATTCTGGTTCTGGGGCGTGACAAGGTTTTAGTGGTGGCCCATGCAGGTCTGATTTCAGACTTGTGGGGTATTTTGATTTATAGGATGTCTCAATCACACGTGTCACTCCCCGTTCCAAGAATGCGTATTTTTATACAAGAATGCGTATTTTTATACATGTGCAATTCATGTATATTTATTTAGTATTTATCATGTATTATCCTGTATTTAAATTCCTTTGCTTTTATGTTAATTAATTTTCTACATTTTATTTTCTGTAATTTTATTCCTGCATTTTATTCCTGTATTTTATTTCCTGTATTTTATTTCCTGCTGTTATTCTCTGCTTTTAGTCTTGCTTTGTGGTTCGGGTTCATGGATGGTTCTTCTCGGGTTCATGGTGGTTCACATGAACCGAACCACCACAAACCCCCACCTACCACCACCCTTTCTATTTAAGCCCCCATCTCCTTCTCTCTCCTCATAACTCTCATTCTTCACCATTACTTCTTCTTTTCCTCATCACTCTCTCCACCAACCCATCAGCAGGCAAGTACATCTTGCTTCTTGCTTCCACTTGGAGAACCATTTTTATGGTTCATTTCTCTTCCTCTCATGATCCTGAGAGAGTTTAGTACTTAGCATTTTTTATTTCTTTGGATTGTTCTTCTCGGTTGTCCATGGGTTTTGATCTCCCAACCTGGCGTGCTTTCTGGCTGGAAACTTTATTTCTGGCTGGAACGAAGGTTTAGTCACGCACACGTTCTTATGCGTTGGCGTGAATTTTCAGTCACGCTCACGTCTTTACGTGCGTGCGTGAATTTTTAGTCACGCTCACGTTCTTACGTGCCAGCGTAAATTTTTAGTCACGCACACGTCTTTACGTGTTAGCGTGAATTTTTAGTCACGCTCACGTTCTCACGAGCGTACGTGAATTTTTAGTCACGCATACGTCTTTACGTGTTAGTGTGAATTTTCAGTCACGCTCACGTTCTCACGAGCGTGCGTGAATTTTTAGTCACGCACACGTCTTTACGTGTCAACGTGAATTTTCAGTCACGCTCACGTTCTTACGAGCGTACGTGAATTTTTAGTCACGCTCACGTTCTTACATGTCAGCGTGAATTTTGAATTACGCTCACGTCTTTGCGTGCGTACGTGAATTTCTTATCACTTTTCACGCTCACGATTGAGTGCGTGAATTTCCTTTCACGCTCACACAGTGCGTGCCAACGTAAATTTCTTACTACTTTTCACGCTCACGCTGTTTACACGCTCACTTTACACGCTCACTTGTACCTACTAGACGTAAATTCCTTACGCCTTTTTTGCATGAACTTGATAAATCATGATATGTTAATATTGATAATACAGATTGTTATGTGGAATGCGCCTTGTGTCCTGATTGATCCATGGATACCCAGTAAGGCTGGAACTTAACTCTGAGGAGTTATAGACTCGATCCCACTGAATACTATTTGATTTTCATGCCTTGTCACCATTGATAATGATTGTGACATTGACTAATAATTGATCATGCGTTCCTAGTTGGAACTAAGAGACTGGCTAGTCGTCTTATTGAATTGAATGAATGAGACACGTTCATGTAATGAACTATTGCAATCGATTAGCCGATCCCGAATATTGGCATACAGGCACATGCAGGTTTCAAATTATTTATTTATTTATTTAGTTATTTATTTATCTTACAAAAACAACATGTGTACTTTATGGTCAAGGCATGATTACTCCGTAGTTAGATTTGATTGTTGCATTACGCTATGTAAGACCTACAACATAGCCGCACGGGTATCGTTGTAGAGTTGCGCATATCGTATCCCGTACAAAAGTACTCATTTGAATGACCATGATCCACGGCATGGGATTTCGCTTAACATAGAGGCTTTAAGTTAAATAAAATAATGATGGCATGGAGAGAATGGATTCCCGAGTTCTTACATGGCAGCCCTCTTGGGACTAGTAGTGTCCGACAGGCCGGCTGGTTCCCACAGATACTGTAAATCTATCACACGGGCAGGGAACGGTATATGCTTATATTATTAAATTGTACATGGTATATTAACGGCGGGCGTCCCGCTGGGACTCGTCTAATTACATGATTGGCGCAATTGATTGATTGGATAGACTAGCCTTGCTCGCACATAGTAAGAACTGAGGAATCTTTATTGCATAATTCTAGGATAACTTGGGACTCACAATAGCAAGCCATAGTAGTTGATTAGCCGTTCAAGATGATTTGTTTGTGTACTGTACCTACTCTGTTGCCTAACTGAGATGATCAGAATGTCAGGACATGACGGACCAACTTCTGTCCTTGTTTGGTTGGAAGATTGGTTTGAAGTGTCGTGATGTTATGTGAATCCTAGTAGATAGCAGAGATCTATTATCATATTCTCTTATTACTGGTCTAATCCTTCATATCGTGCTTCCTTGTGGTACTTGCTATTAGAGGTCTAACCTCTCTGGTTTTGTATGGCCAGATTTAGAGCCAGTCCTCGAGGATCCAGGTTACTTCTACCTCCAAGATGGTCAATACTAGGGGAATGATCGCAGGAGGACTCGAGTGGGTTCCTTACTTCACCACTCGTTTTGTTATTTACTTCATACTTAGCCGTTTGGCACCGACATGTTAGTAGGATTATCTTGCACTTACTTTTACATAATTGTAATTAAGTGAGACTGCAGCTGATAACAATTGTGTATATGTTACTATACCATCTGGCTATATTTTGTAAAGCCAGATCTCAAGAACATTTTGACTGAGCGTTTAGGACGCCTTACTGCTTATTCTCACATGTTCTCTATTTTCTGTTTCTGGTTTGAATGATTGAGACAATAGATGTGAAGTAACCATAGTAAGACTTTCAGGTAGTATGCACCCCCTCGTCGGGTTAGACAGCATTGATCGTATTATACGGTATTCATCTACCCGTAATACGTAGCTGGCTGAGTCATTCCCCCGCTCTCCAGTATTCTGGTTCTGGGGTGTGATAAGGTTTTAGTGGTGGCCCATGCAGGTCTGATTTCAGACTTGTGGGGTGTTTTGATTTATAGGATGTCTCAATCACACGTGTTTCCCACTTGATCTCATGATTCGTTATTCTCAACCCTTGCTTGACATTCCAGTATCCTTTGACTTCATTGATCCTTCATGTCCGGTTGTTTGATTGTTCTCTTGTCCCTTTTCTTAGGGGCACTTCGTCCGCATCGGTCAGAGCTGGACAACAGCAGGGGCAACATGGACAACCTGACCATGCTGGTCAGCAACAAGGGCCAGTACTAACTCAAGAGACTACCCAGGAAGAAGTGATAGTAGAAGCAGCAGCTGGATCGCAGTATCCGAATGTTCCACCACCACCAACAGTTCCACCTACCCAAGTGGACACACCAGCCCTTCTGGAGATCATGAGAGGAATGATGGCTACTCAGCAACATCAGATGTTGGCCCAGCAACGCATGCACACTCAGCTACAAGAACAGAACGTGTTGCTCAACCAAGGACTGCAGACGGCTTTGAAAAGAGGAGTGAGGACTGATTCAGGAGCATCAGCCAGGTTTTGCAAGTACAACCCCCACCATTTCGAGGGCACGGAGGATGCCATCTCAACAGATGCATGGCTTAAGGATATTGAGGCTATTCTGACAGCAGCTAAGATACCGGCAGAAGAACGTGTGGATCTAGTGAAGTTGTTACTTCAGGATCTCGCACGTGATTGGTGGGAATCAGAGGAAGTGGGCATCAGACGTCCTGTGGCTTGGGACGATTTCACTGCCAGGTTCAAGACGAAGTACTATGGAGTTGTGGCATAGTTTGAGCTACAATAAAAATTTATCAACCTCAGGCAGGCCGGCAAGACTGTAGATGCTTATGCAGCGGAGTTCTGCAGATTGAGTAGATTCGCCCCAGAGATGGTAGCAACAGAGCGCCAGAGGGCTATGAGGTTTCAGCAAGGGTTTCATCTTGAGCTCTTGCAATTGATAGAGGGGCACAATTACCAAACTTTTGACGAAGTATTGACGGCAACTCGAAGGCATGAGATCACCATTCAGAGGCTTGCGGTAAGGACTGGGGGCCAGAAGAGATCCCACAGTCAGATTGAAGGAGGAGGGGGAGCAGCGCCCTGAACAACAGCACCATCCACTGGTATTCGTATCCACGATGTGGCGATACGAGGACCAGCACGACCACCCAGGCAGCAGCAACAGCAACAGAGGAAAAACCAGCAACCCCCGGTGGGCTGCACTTATTGTGGAAAGATGGGGCACACTAGAGATGTGTGTCGGACATTGAATAGACTGTGTCTGATATATGGAAATCCAGATCATCGGGTTACCACATATCCCATGAATTCGAGGTCAGGAGGACTAGTACAGCAGTTTTCTGCTCTGCCAGCACCAGGGGCAGGCCAGTATCGAGGACCAGCGGTGGCAGAAAGGCCGTTGGCACAGCGTCCGTTACTGCCGCAAGCTCAGATGTTTCGGCAGCAGGGGCCGCCGATGCAGCAACACCTGCATAGACCACCCCAGCATCATCAAGGAAGGGGCCAGCAACAACATCAGGTTAGGCCGCAGCATAGAAACCAGCAAGGAGGTCGAGGGCAAGCATTCACTCTGTCCTTGGAGGAGGCATTGGCATCGGGAGATGTTGTGGCAGGTAACATTCTCGTCGCCTCATATCCCGCAGTAGCATTGTTTGATTCGGGAGCATCCCATTCATTTATATCTGCACAATTTGCGACACGACTAGGAATGGAGTTTGAGGCATTGCCAGGGAGGTTGAATATACTCACTGGTAATGGGCTCGTAGGAGTTAGTAGAGTTATTTTAGCATGTAGCGTTGTAGTTTGTGGGCATTCCTTACCCGCCCGGTTGATAGAATTTCCTGTTGGAAATTTCGACGTTATCTTAGGCATGGACTGGCTGAAAGACAGTCATGCGATAATAGATTATCGTAGAGGGAGTGTATCTTTTGATATTCCAGGCATAAAGCGGTTCACCTTAGTCAGAATAGGGGCAACTCAACAAGAGCAGGGAGTAATAGCGACAATGGAAGAAGTTCAGATTCCGAAGGTAGTTGAAGAGTTTCTAGACGTATTTCCCGAAGAACTCCCAGGTCTACCACCGGTTAGAGATATTGAGTTCAGTATAGAATTGGCACAAGGAACTAAACCGATATCAGATCGAGTTTACAGAATGGCGGATTCAGAGCAGGCCAATGTATACCAGCATATAGAGGAACTGAAGGAGAAGAAGTTCATCCAAGCTAGCGTGTCACCATGGGCAGCACCAGTGGTACTTATGGGGAAGAAGGATGGGTCATCCAGATTGTGCATCGACTACAGGAAGCTTAACGCGGCAACGTTGAAGAACAAGTACCCATTACCCAGGATCGACGACTTATTTGATCAGTTGAGCAAAGCTAGAGTTTTCTCCAAGATAGATCTTCGTTCAGGGTACCATCAGGTGAGGGTTCGGAAGGAAGATATTCCCAAGACAGCGTTCAGGTCGAAGTATGGGCATTATGAGTTCTTAGTAATACCGTTTGGTTTGACCAATGCTCCAGCAATATTCATGGATTTGATGAATCGCATCTTTATGCCATACTTAGACCAGTTTGTCATTGTGTTTCTCGACGACATTCTCGTATACTCTGCTAGTGAAGAGGAGCATGCAGACCACCTCAAGAAAGTGTTACAGGTTCTGAGAGAGAACCAGTTGTATGCCAAGCTCAGCAAGTGTGAGTTTTGGTCGGATCACATTTTATTTTTGGGTCACATCATATCAGGAGCTGGAGTAGCAGTAGATTCCAGGAAGGTAGAAGCAGTAGAAAGTTGGCCAGTACCCAAGACCGTAGCAGATGTGCGGAGTTTCTTGGGATTAGCAGGATATTACAGAAGGTTTGTGTCAGACTTTGCAAGGCTTTCAGCACCCATGACCCGCTTGACCCGGAAGGATGTACCATTCGTTTGGTCGGCAGAATGTCAGGCATCATTCGAGACTTTGAAGCAGAAGTTGATATCAGCACCTATTCTTACATTGCCAGTTAGACCCGGAGGTTTTACAGTATATTGTGATGCGTCAGGTAAAGGACTTGGATGTGTCCTTATGCAACATGGAAAGGTGATAGCATATGCATCTAGGCAGCTTCGGGACCACGAAAAGAATTACCCAACTCATGATTTGGAATTAGCGGCAGTAGTGTTTGCTCTGAAGCTATGGAGGCATTACTTATATGGTGACCGAGTGGACATGTACACAGACCATAAAAGTCTGAAGTATATTTTTACTCAGAAGGAACTGAACATGAGGCAGAGAAGATGGTTGGAGTTGATTAAGGATTATGACGTGGAGCTTCAGTATCATCCAGGCAAGACTAATGTAGTAGCAGACGCTCTTAGCAGGAGAGGCGGCACATTTATGTTAACAACACAGAGGCATATCTTAGAAGACCTTCAGGAGATGGGCATCGAGGTTATACTTCCTAGTGATGTAGGAGTTCTAACAAGTCTGCAAGTTCAATCCGACTTGGTAGATAGGATCAAGGCAGCTCAGGCACAAGACCCAAGGATTCAGAATCTTAAGGTAGAATGTGAATCAGGACTCAGGAAGGAGATGAAAATTCATAAAGATGGTACACTTAGGTTTGGATCACGTCTATGTGTGCCTAGTGGAGATATCTGACAGGAGGTTATGGCAGAAGCTCACAGTTCTCAGTATTCTATTCACCCTGGAGGGACCAAGATGTACCAAGATATCAAGCAGCATTTCTGGTGGAACGGGATAAAGAGGGAGATAGCTAGATTTGTTTCCCGTTGCTTGGTATGTCAGTAAGTGAAGGCAGAACAGCAGAGGCCAGCTGGGTTATTACAACCGCTTCCTATCCCGGAATGGAAATGGGAGCATATTACAATGGACTTTGTGACCGGTTTACCGAGATCACCAAGTGGTAAGGACGCTATTTGGGTAATAGTGGACTGACTTACGAAGGTAGCATATTTTCTTCCTTTCAGAGTAGGACAATCTACAGAAAGTTGGCAGAGTTGTATATGCAACAAATAGTCAGGCAGCATGGAGTCCCTGTCAGTATTGTGTCGGATCGAGATACCCGCTTTACCTCACATTTCTGGAAGAGCTTACATCATAGTCTGGGTACCAAGTTAAGGTTTAGCACGGCTTACCATCCGCAGATGGATGGGCAATCAGAAAGAACGATTCAGACTTTGGAAGATATGTTGCGAGCTTGCACTCTAGATTTTGGAGGGTCTTGGGAGAGTCACCTGCACTTAGTCGAGTTCTCATACAACAATAGTTATCAAGCCAGTATCCAGATGGCGCCATTCGAAGCACTATATGGTAAGAAGTGCAGGTCGCCGCTTGCATGGGATGATATCGGAGAGGGAAAGATGTTAGGCCCAGAAATGATTGTTCAGACGGTTGAAGTGGTTAAGGAAATTAGAGAGCGACTTCGAGTTGCGCAGGACCGGCATCGTCATTGGGCGGACCAGCATCGTAGGCCGTTAGAGTTCTCTGTTGGGGACCACGTATTCTTGCGGATCTCACCTACTCGTGGGGTCATTAGATTTGGCATTCGCGGGAAATTGAGTCCGCGGTACGTGGGCCCATTTGTTATCCTTGATCGGATAGGCGATGTTGCTTATCGTTTATCCCTCCCACCTTCGTTATGAGAGGTGCATGACATGTTTCATGTATCTCAATTACGTAGGTATGTATCGGACCCAAGCCATATCTTCGATCATTCGGAGCTGGTTGTTGGTACCAACCTGTCTTACGAGGAACAGCCTGTGTCCATTTTGGACCGAAAAGAGAAGATACTCAAGAACCGAACAATTAGTCTTGTCCGTGTTGCTTGGGGTCATCACTCCTTGGGAGAGTCAACGTGGGAACGTGAGGATGATATCCGATCACGATATTCATACCTGTTTGACTCACAAGGTATATCTCTTTCTGTATACCTTGATTGTCCTGATTCTTCATGCTTGTCACCTTATAGGTAGAGCTACTTGATAACATGGATTGATGAATTAACATATATAGTACTTGCTTCTGATATGGTAAAAATGATTGCTTGATCACTAGAATTGCTTGTATTAGTTTAGCTCCGATATTTCTACCTGCTTGGATTTGAAATTTCGAGGACAAAATTTTTCCAAGGTGGGTAGAGATGTCACTCCCCGTTCCAAAAATGCGTATTTTTATACAAGAATGCGTATTTTTATACATGTGCAATTCATGTATATTTATTTAGTATTTATCATGTATTATCCTGTATTTAAATTCCTTTAATTTTATGTTAATTAATTTTCTGCATTTTATTTCCTGTAATTTTATTCCTGTATTTTATTCCTGTATTTTATTTCCTGCATTTTATTTTCTGCTGTTATTCTCTGCTTTTAGTCTTGCTTTGTGGTTCGGGTTCATGGATGGTTCTTCTCGGGTTCATGGTGGTTCACATGAACCGAACCACCACAAACCCCCACATAGCACCACCCTTTCTATTTAAGCCCCCATCTCCTTATCTCTCCTCATAACTCTCATTCTTCACCATTACTTCTTCTTCTTCTTCATTACTCTCTCTACCAACCCATCAGCAGGCAAGTACATCTTGCTTCTTGCTTCCACTTGGAGAACCATTTTTATGGTTCATTTCTCTTCCTCTCATGATCTTGAGAGAGTTTAGTACTTAGCATTTTTTATTTCTTTGGATTGGTCTTCTCGGTTGTCCATGGGTTTTGATCTCCCAACCTGGCGTGCTTTCTGGCTGGGAACTTCATTTCTGGCTGGAACGAAGGTTTAGTCACGCACACGTTCTTACGTGTTGGCGTGAATTTTCAGTCACGCTCACGTCTTTACGTGCGTGCGTGAATTTTTAGTCACGTTCACGTTCTTACGTGCCAGCGTGAATTTTTAGTCACGCACACGTCTTTACGTGTTAGCGTGAATTTTCAGTCACGCTCACGTTCTCACGAGCGTGCGTGAATTTTTAGTCACGCACACGTCTTTACGTGTTAGCGTAAATTTTCAGTCACGCTCACGTTCTCACGAGCGTGCGTGAATTTTTAGTCACGCATACGTCTTTACGTGTCAGCGTAAATTTTTAGTCACGCTCACGTTCTTACGAGCGTGCGTGAATTTTTAGTCACGCTCACGTTCTTACATGTCAGCGTGAATTTTGAATTACGCTCACGTCTTTGCGTGCGTGCGTGAATTTCTTATCACTTTTCACGCTCACGATTGAGTGCACGAATTTCCCTTCACGCTCACACTGTGCGTGCCAACGTGAATTTCTTACCACTCTTCACGCTTACACTGTTTACAGGCTCACTTATGCCTACTAGACTTAGCGTTACATGTTGGCCTTAGCATAGACTTGTTGGCGTGACTTTCTAACCTGGGTGTTACTATTTGCTCTATAACTTATTCATTTAATGATGGCATGATAATTCTTCTATTATATCCTTACGCCTTTTTGCATGAACTTGATAAATCATGATATATTAATATTGATAATACAGATTGTTATGTGGAATGCGCCTTGTGTCCTGATTGATCCATGGATACCCAGTAAGGCTGGAACTTAACTCTGAGGAGTTATAGACTCGACCCCACTGAATACTATTTGATTTTCATGCCTTGTCACCATTGATAATGATTGTGACATTGACTAATAATTGATCATGCGTTCCTAGTTGGAACTAAGAGACTGGCTAGTCGTCTTATTGAATTGAATGAATGAGACACGTTCATGTAATGAACTATTGCAATCGATTAGCCGATCCCGAATATTGGCATACAGGCACATGCAGGTTTCAAATTATTTATTTATTTATTTAGTTATTTATTTATCTTACAAAAACAGCATGTGTACTTTATGGTCAAGGCATGATTACTCCATGGTTAGATTTGATTGTTGCATTACGCTATGTAAGACCTACAACATAGCCGTACGGGTATCGTTGTAGAGTTGCGCATATCGTACCCCGTACAAAAGTACTCATTTGAATGACCATGATCCACGGCATGGGATTTCGCTTAACATCGAGGCTTTAAGTTAAATAAAATAATGATGGCATGGAGAGAATGGATTCTCGAGTTCTTACATGGCAGCCCTCTTGGGACTAGTAGTGCCCGACAGGCCGGCTGGTTCCCACAGATACTGTAAATCTGTCACACGGGCAGGGAACGGTATCTGCTTATATTACTAAATTGTACATGGTATATTAACAGCGGGCGTCCCGCTGGGACTCGTCTAATTACATGATTGGCACAATTGATTGATTGGATAGACTAGCCTTGCTCGCACATAGTAAGAACTGAGGAATCTTTATTGCATAATTCCAGGATAACTTGGGACTCACAATAGCAAGCCGTAGTAGTTGATTGGCCGTTCAAGATAATTTGTTTGTGTACTGTACCTACTCTGTTGCCTAACTGAGATGATCAGAATGTCAGGACATGACGGGCCAACTTCTGTCCTTGATTGGTTGGGAGGTTGGTTCGAAGTGTCGTGATGTTATGTGAATCCTAGTAGATAGCTGAGATCTATTATCATATTCTCTTATTACTGGTCTAATCCTTCATATCGTGCTTCCTTGTGGTACTTGCTATTAGATGTCTAACCTCTCTGGTTTTGCATGGCCAGATTTAGAGCCAGTCCTCGAGGATCCAGGTTACTTCTACCTCCAAGATGGTCAATACTAGGGGAATGATCGCAGGAGGACTCGAGTGGGTTCCTTACTTCACCACTCGTTTTGTTATTTACTTCATACTTAGCCGTTTGGCACCGACATGTTAGTCGGATTGTCTTGCACTTACTTTTACATAATTGTAATTAAGTCAGACTGCAGCTGATAACAATTGTGTATATGTTACTATACCATCTGGCTATGTTTTGTAAAGCCAGATCTCAAGAATATTTTGACTGAGCGTTTGGGACTCCTTACTGCTTATTCTCACATGTTCTCTATTTTCTGTTTCTGGTTTGAATGATTGAGACAATAGATGTGAAGTAACCATAGTAAGACTTTCAGGTAGTATGCACCCTCTCGTCTGGTTAGACAGCATTGATCGTATTATACGGTATTCATCTACCCGTAATACGTAGCTGGCTGAGTCATTCCCCCGCTCTCCAGTATTCTGGTTCTGGGGCGTGACAACCCGTATTTCCCCCTAGATCTCATGATTCGTTGTTCTCAACCCTTGCTTGACATTTCAGTATCCTTTGACTTCATTGATCCTTCATGTCCGGTTGTTTGATTGTTCTCTTGTCCCTTTTCTTAGGGGCACTTCGTCCGCATTGGTCAGAGCTGGACAACAACAAGGGCAACATGGGCAACATGACCAGGTTGGTCAGCAACAAGGGCCAGTCTCACCTCAGGAGACTATCCAAGAAGAGGTGATAGTAGAACCAGCAGCTGGACCGCAGTATCCGGAAGTTCCGATACCACCCATAGTTCCACATACCCAAGTGGACACACCAGCCCTTCTGGAGATCATGAGAGGAATGATGGCTACTCAGCAACATCAGATGTTGGCCCAGCAGCGCATGCACACTCAGCTACAAGAGCAGAATGTGTTGCTCGACCAAGGATTGCAGACGGTTTTGGAAAGAGAAATGAGGACTGATTCAGGAGCATCAGCCAGGTTTTGCAAGTACAACTTCCGCCGTTTTGAGGGCACGGAGGATGCCATCTCAGCAGATACATGGCTTAAGGATATTGAGGCTATTCTGACAGCAACTAAGGTACCGGCAGAAGAACGTGTGGATCTAGTGAAGTTGTTACTTCAGGATCTCGTACGTGATTGGTGGGAATCAGAGGAAGTGGGCATCAGACGTCCTGTGGCTTGGGATGATTTTACTGCAAGATTCAAGACCAAGTACTATGGAGTTGTGGCACGGTTTGAGCTACAACAGAAGTTTATCAACCTCAGGCAGGCCGGCAAGACTGTAGATGCTTATGCAGCGGAGTTCTGCAGATTGAGTAGATTCGCCCTAGAGATGGTAGCAACAGAGAGCCAGAGGGCCATGAGGTTTCAGCAAGGGTTTCATCTTGAACTCTTGCAATTGATAGAGGGGCACAATTACCAAACTTTTGACGAAGTATTGACGGTAACTCGAAGGCATGACATCACCATTCAGAGGCTTACGACAAGGACTGGGGGTCAGAAGAGATCCCACAGTCAGATTGAAGGAGGAGGGGGAGCAGCGCCCCGAACAGCAGTACCATCTACTGGCATTCGTATCCACGATGTGGCGATACGAGGACCAGCACCACCACCCAGACAGCAGCAACAGCAACAGAGAAAAAACCAGCAACCCCCGGCGGACTATACTTATTATGGAAAGATGGGGCACACTAGAGATGTGTGTCGGACATTGAATGGACTGTGTCTGATATGTGAAAATCCAGACCATCGGGTTACCACATGTCCCATGAATTCGAGGTCAGGAGGACCAGGGCAGCAGTTTCCTGCTCTGCCAGCGCCAGGGGCAGGCCAGTATCGAGGACCAGCGGTGGCAATAAGGCCGTTGGCACAGCGTCCGTTAATGCCGTAGGCTCAGATGTTTCGGTAGCAGGGGCCGCCGATGCAGCAATACCAGTATAGACCACCCTTGCATCATCAAGGAATGGGCCAACAACAGCATCAGGTTAGGCCGCAGCATGGAAACCAGCAAGGGGGTCGAGGGCAAGCATTCACTCTGTCCTTGGAGGAGGCATTGGCATCGGGAGATGTTGTGGCAGGTAACATTCTTGTCGCCTCATATCCCGCAGTAGCATTATTTGATTCGGGAGTATCCCATTCATTTATATCTGCACAATTTGTGACACGACTAGGAATGGAGTTCGAGACATTGCCAGGGAGGTTAAATATACTCACTGGTAATGGGCTCGTAGGAGTTAGTAGAGTTATTTTAGCATGTAGCATTATAGTTTGCGGGCATTCCATACCCGCCCGGTTGATAGAATTTTCTGTTGGAAATTTCGACGTTATCTTAGGCATGGACTGGCTGAAAGACAGTCATGCGACAATAGATTGTCGTAGAGGGAGTGTATCTTTTGATATTCCAGGCATGAAGCAGTTCACCTTAGTCAGATCAGGGGCAACTCAACCAGAGCAGGGAGTAGTAAAGACAATGGAAGAAGTTCAGATTCCGAAGATAGTTGAGGAGTTTCTAGATGTATTCCCTGAAGAACTTCCAGGTCTACCATCGGTTAGGGATATTGAGTTCAGTATAGAATTGGCACCAGGAACTAAACCGATATCAGATCGATTTTATAGAATGGCGGATTCAGAGCAGGCCAAGGTATATCAGCATATAGAGGAACTGAAGGAGAAGAAGTTCATCCAAGCAAGTGTGTCACCATGGGCAGCACCAGTGGTACTTGTGGGAAAGAAGGATGGGTCATCCAGATTGTGCATTGGCTACAGGAAGCTTAACGCGGCAACAGTGAAGAACAAGTACCCATTACCCAGGATCGACGACTTATTTGATCAGTTGAGCAAAGCTAGAGTTTTCTCCAAGATAGATCTTCGTTCAGGGTACCATCAGGTGAGGGTTCGGAAGGAGGATATTCCCAAGACAGCATTCAGGTCGAAGTATGGGCATTATGAATTCTTAGTAATGCCGTTTGGTTTGACCAATGCTCCAGCAATATTCATGGATTTGATGAATCGTATCTTTATGCCATACATAGATCAGTTTATCGTGGTATTTCTCGACGACATTCTCGTATACTCTGATAGTAAAGAGGAGCATGAAGACCACATCAGAAAAGTGTTGCAGGTTCTGAGAGAGAACCAGTTGTATGCCAAGTTCAGCAAGTGTGAGTTTTGGTCGGATCACATTTTATTTTTGGGTCACATCATATCAGGAGCTGGAGTAGCAGTAGATCCCAAGAAGATAGAAGCAGTAGAAAGTTGGCTAGTACCCAAGACCGTAGCAGATGTGCAGAGTTTTTTGGGATTGGCAGGATATTATAGAAGGTTTGTGTCAGACTTTGTAAGGCTTTCAGCACCCATGACCCGCTTAACCCGGAAGGATGTACCATTCATTTGGTCGGCAGAATGTCAGGCATCATTTGAGACTTTGAAACAGAAATTGATATCAGCTCCTATTCTTACATTGCCAGTTGGACCCGGAGGTTTTACAGTATATTGTAATACGTCAGGTAAAGGACTTGGATGTGTCCTTATGCAGCATGGGAAGGTGATAGCATATGCATCTAGGCAGCTTCGGGACCACGAGAAGAATTACCCAACTCATGATTTGGAGTTAGCGGCAGTAGTATTTGCTCTGAAGCTATGGAGGCATTACTTATATGGTGACCGAGTGGACATGTACACAGACCATAAAAGTCTGAAGTACATCTTTACTCAGAAGACTTGTTGGCGTGCTAACGTGAACCACTTTCACGCTCACGCTGTTTATACGCTCACTCCTACCTACTAAACTTGGCGTACCCTTTTTACGCGTACGATTCTTGGTGTGACTTGTTGGCCTTAGCATAGACTTGTTGGCGTGACTTCCTGACCTGAGTGTTTCTATTTTTTCTATAAGTTATTCATTTAATGGTGACATGATAGTTCTCCTATTATATCCTTATACTTTTTGCATGAACTCGATAATCTTAGCATGTTAATATTTTGATACATATGGTTGTGTAGAACGTGCCTTGTGTCTTGACTGGTTTATGGATACCCAGTAAGACTGGAACTTAACCCTGAGAGTTATAGACTCGACCCCATTTAATACTAATTGACTTTCATGCCTTGTCACCATTAATGATAATGGTTATCTTGACTAAAATTGATCATGCGTTCCTAGTTGGAACTAAGAGACTGGCTAGTCGTCTTATTGAATTAAATGAATGAGACACGTTCATGTAATAAACTATTATAATCGATTAGCCGATCCCGAATATTGACATACAGGCATGTGCAGGCTTCAATTTATTTATTTTTCTACAAATCAGTATGTGTACTTTATGG
Source organism: Iris pallida (assembly GCA_029216955.1). Lineage (NCBI taxonomy): Eukaryota > Viridiplantae > Streptophyta > Magnoliopsida > Asparagales > Iridaceae > Iris > Iris pallida. The sequence goes on from JANAVB010021997.1 coordinate 2,813,140, forward strand.
TTAAGGCATGATTACTCCGTGGTTAGATTTGATTGTTGTATTATGCTATGTAAGACCTATAACCTAGCCGCACAGGTATCGTTTGTAGAGTTGCGCATATCGTACCCCGTACGAAAGTACTTATTTGAATGACCATGATCCACGGCATGGGATTTCACTCAACGTAGAGACTATTAAGTTAAATAAAATAATGATTGCATGGAGAGAATAGATCCTCGAGTTCTTACATGGTAGCCCTCTTGGGACTAGTAGTGCCCGACAGGCCGGCTGGTTCCCACAGATACTGTAAACCTGCCACACGGGCAGGGAGCGGTATCTGCTTATATTATTATTGTATATTGTATATTGATGACGGGTGTCCCGCTGGGACTCGTCTAATTCATGATTGGCGCAATTGATTGACTGGATAGACTAGCCTTGCTCGCACATAGTAAGAACTGAGGAATCCCTATTTGCATAATTCCGGGATAACTTGGGGCTCACAATTGCAAGCCGTAGGAGTTGATTGGCCGTTCAAGATGATTTGTTGTGTGCTGTACCTACTCTGTTGCCTAACTGAGATGATCAGAATGTCAGGACATGACGGGCCAACTTCTGTCCTTGTTTGGTTGGGAGATTGGTTCGAAGTGTCGTGATGTTATGTAAATCCTAGTGGAAAGCAGAGATCTATTATTATATTCTCTTACTTACTGGTTTAATCCTTCATATCGTGCTTCCTTGTGGTACTTGCTATTAGAGGTCTAACCTCTCTGGTTTTGCATGGCCAGATTTAGAGCCGGTTCCCGAGGACTCAGCTTACTTCTACCTCCAAGATGGTCAATACTAGGGGAATGATCGCAGGAGGACTCGAGTGGGTTCCTTACTCCACCACTCATTTTGTTATTTACTTTATACTTAGCCGTTTGGCACCGACATGTTAGTCGGATTGTCTTGCACTTATTTTTACATAATTGTAATTAAGACCGACTGCAGCTGATAACAATTGTGTATATGTTACTATACCATCTTGCTATGTTTTGTAAAGCCAGATCTCAAGAACATTTTGATTAAGCGTTTGGGACACCTTACTGCTTTATCTTACATGTTCTCTATTTTTGCTTCTTGTTTGAATGATTGAGACAATAGATGTGAAGTGACCATAGTAAGACTTTCATGTAGTATGCACCCCCTCGTATGGTTAGACAGCATTGATCGTATTATACGATATTCATCTACCCGTAATACGTAGCTGGCTGAGTCATTCCCCCGCTCTCCAGTATTCTGGTTCTGGGGCGTGACAAGGTTTTAGTGGTGGCCCATGCAGGTCTGATTTCAGACTTGTGGGGTGTTTTAATTTATAGGATGTCTCAATCACACGTGTTTCCCCCTTGATCTCATGATTCGTTGTTCTCAACCCTTGCTTGACATTCCGGTATCCTTTGACTTCATTGATCCTTAATGTCCGGTTGTTTGATTGTTCTCTTGTCCCTTTTCTTTGGGGCACTTCGTCCGCATTGGTCAGAGCTGGACAACAACAAGGGCAACATGGGCAACATGACCAGGTTGGTCAGCAACAAGGGCCAGTCTCACCTCAGGAGACTATCAAAGAAGAAGTGATAGTAGAACCAGCAGCTGGACCGCAGTATCCGGAAGTTCCGATACCACCCATAGTTCCACCTATCCAAGTGGACATACCAGCCCTTCTGGAGATCATGAGAGAAATGATGGCTACTCAGCAACATCAGATGTTAGCCCAGCAGCGCATGCACACTCAGCTACAAGAGCAGAATGTATTGCTCAACCAAGGATTGCAGACGGCTTTGGAAAGAGGAATGAGGACTGATTCAGGAGCATCAGCCAAGTTTTGCAAGTACAACCCCCGCCGTTTCGAGGGCACGGAGGATGCCATCTCAGCAGATGCATGGCTTACGGATATTGAGACTATTCTGACAGCAGCTAAGGTACCGACAGAAGAACGTGTGGATCTAGTGAAGTTGTTACTTCAGGATCTCGCACGTGATTGGTGGGAATCAGAGGAAGTGGGCATCAGACGTCCTGTGGCTTGGGACGATTTTACTGCAAGATTCAAGACCAAGTACTATAGAGTTGTGAACGATTTGAGCTACAACAAAAGTTTATCAACCTCAGGCAGGCCGGCAAGACTGTAGATGCTTATGCAGCGGAGTTCTGCAGATTGTGTAGATTCGCCCCAGAGATGGTAGTAACAGAGAGCCAGAGGGCCATGAGGTTTCAGCAAGGGTTTCATCTTGAACTCTTACAATTGATAGAGGGGCACAATTACCAAACTTTTGACGAAGTATTGACGGCAACTCGAAGGCATGAGATCACCATTCAGAGGCTTGCGACAAGGACCGGGGGTCAGAAGAGATCACCATTCAGAGGCTTGCGACAAGGACCGGGGGCACACTAGAGATGTGTTTCGGATATTGAATGGACTGTGTCTGATATGTGGAAATCCAGACCATCGGGTTACCACATGTCCTATAAATTCGAGGTCAGGAGGACCAGGGCAGCAGTTTCCTGCTCTGCCAGCGCCAGGGGCAGGCCAGTATCGAGGACCAGCGACGGCAGTAAGGCCGTTGGCACAGCGTCCGTTAATGCCGCAGGCTCAGATGTTTCGGCAGCAGGGGCCGCCGATGCAGCAACACCAGCATAGACCACCCCCGCATCATCAAGGAAGGGGCCAGCAACAGCATCAGGTTAGGCCGCAGCATGGAAACCAGCAAGGGGGTCGAGGGCAAGCATTCACTCTGTCCTTGGAGGAGGCATTGGCATCGGAAGATGTTGTGGCAGGTAACATTCTCGTCGCCTCATATCCCGCAGTAGCATTATTTGATTCGAGAGCATCCTATTCATTTATATCTGCATAATTTGCGACACGACTAGGAATGGAGTTCGAGACATTGCCAGGAAGGTTAAATATACTCACTGGTAATGGGCTCGTAGGAGTTAGTAGAGTTATTTTAGCATGTAGCGTTGTAGTTTGCGGGCATTCCTTACCCGCCCGGTTGATAGAATTTTCTGTTGGAAATTTCGACGTTATTTTAGGCATGGACTGGCTGAAAGACAGTCATGCGACAATAGATTGTCGTAGAGGGAGTGTATCTTTTGATATTCCAGGCATGAAGCAGTTCACCTTAGTCAGATCAGGGGCAACTCAACCAGAGCAGGGAGTAGTAACGACAATGGAAGAAGTTCAAATTCCGAAGGTAGTTAAGGAGTTTCTAGACGTATTCCCTAACGAACTTCCAGGTCTACCACCGGTTAGGGATATTGAGTTCAGTATAGAATTGGCACCAGGAACTAAACCGATATCAGATCGAGTTTATAGAATGGCGGATTCAGAGCAGGCCAAGGTATATCAGCATATAGAGGAACTGAAGGAGAAGAAGTTCATCCAAGCAAGCTTGTCACCATGGGCAGCACCAGTGGTACTTATGGAAAAGAAGGATGGGTCATCCAGATTGTGCATTGACTACAGGAAGCTTAACGCGGCAACAGTGAAGAACAAGTACCCATTACCCAGGATCGATGACTTATTTGATCAGTTGAGCAAAGCTAGAGTTTTCTCTAAGATAGATCTTCGTTCAGGATACCATCAGGTGAGGGTTCGGAAGGAGGATATTCCCAAGACAGCATTCAGGTCGAAGTATGGGCATTATGAATTCTTAGTAATGCCGTTTGGTTTGACCAATGCTCCAGCAATATTCATGGATTTGATGAATCGCATCTTTATGCCATACTTAGATCAGTTTGTCGTGGTATTTCTCGACGATATTCTCGTATACTCTGCTAGTAAAGAGGAGCATGAAGACCACCTCAGGAAAGTGTTGCAGGTTCTGAGAGAGAACCAGTTGTATGCCAAGCTCAGCAAGTATGAGTTTTGGTCGGATCACATTTCATTTTTGGGTCACATCATATCAGGAGCTGGAGTAGCAGTAGATCCCAAGAAGATAGAAGCAGTATAAAGTTGGCCAGTACCCAAGACCGTAGCAGATGTGCGGAGTTTCTTGGGATTGGCAGGATATTATAGAAGGTTTGTGTCAGACTTTGCAAGGCTTTCAGCACCCATGATCCGCTTAACCCGGAAGGATGTACCATTCGTTTGGTCGGTAGAATATCAGGCATCATTTGAGACTTTGAAGCAGAAATTAATATCAGCACCTATTCTTACATTGCCAGTTGGACCCGGAGGTTTTACAGTATATTATGATGCGTCAGGTAAAGGACTTGGATGTATCCTTATACAGCATGGGAAGGTGATAGCATATGCATCTAGGCAGCTTCGGGACCACGAGAAGAATTACCCAACTCATGATTTGGAGTTAGCGGCAGTAGTGGTTGCTCTGAAGCTATGTAGGCATTACTTATACGGTGACCGAGTGGACATGTATACAGACCATAAAAGTCTGAAGTACATCTTTACTCAGAAGGAACTAAACATGATGCAGAGAAGATGGTTGGAGTTGATTAAGGATTATGACGTGGAGCTTCAGTATCATCCAGGCAAGGCTAATGTAGTAGCAGACGCTCTTAGCAGGAGAGACGTCGCATTTATGTTGACAACACAGAGGCATATCTTAGAAGACCTTCAGAAGATGGGCATCGAAGTTATACTTCCTAGTGATATAGGAGTTCTAACAAGTCTGCAAGTTCAATCCGACTTGGTAGGCAGGATTAAGGCAGCTCAGGCACAAGACCCAAGGATTCAGAAGCTTAGGGCAGAATGTGAGTCAGAACTCAGGAAGGAGATGAGAATTCATGAAGATGGTACACTTAGGTTTGGATCACGTCTATGTGTGCCTAGTGGAGATATCAGACAGGAGGTTATGGCAGAAGCTCACAGTTCTCAGTATTCTATTCACCCTGGAGGGGCCAAGATATACCAATATATCAAGCAGCATTTCTGGTGGAACGGGATGAAGAGGGAGATAGCTAGATTTGTTTCCCGTTGCTTGGTATGTCAGCAAGTGAAGACAGAACAGCAGAGGCCAGCTGGGTTATTGCAACCACTTTCTATCCCGGAATAGAAATGGGAGCATATTACAATGGACTTTGTGACCGGTTTACCGAGATCACCAAGTGGTAAGGATGCTATTTGGGTAATAGTGGACCGACTTACGAAGGTAGCACACTTTCTTCCTTTCAGAGTAGGGCAATCTACAGAAAAGTTGGCAGAGTTATATATGCAACAGATAGTCAGGCAGCATGGAGTCCCTGTCAGTATTGTGTCAGATCGAGATACCCGCTTTATATCACATTTTTGGAAGAGCTTATATCATAGTCTGGGTACCAAGTTAAGATTTAGCACGGCTTACCATCCTCAGACGGATGGGCAATCAGAAAGAACGATTCAGACTTTAGAAGACATGTTGCGAGCTTGTACTCTAGATTTTGGAGGGTCTTGGGAGAGTCACCTGCACTTAGTCGAGCTCTCATACAACAATAGTTATCAAGCCAGTATCCAGATGGCGCCATTCGAAGCACTATATGGTAAGAAGTGCAGGTCATCGCTTGCATGGGATGATATCGGGGAGAGGAAGATGTTAGGCCCAGAAATAATTGTTCAGACGGTTGAAGTGGTTAAGGGAATTATAGAGCGACTTCGAGTTGCGCAGGACCGGCATCGTCATTGGGCGGACCAGCATCGTAGGCCGTTAGAGTTCTCTGTTGGGGATCATGTATTCTTGCGGATCTCACCTACTCGTAGGGTCATTAGATTTGGCGTTCGCAGGAAATTGAGTCCGCGGTACGTGGGCCCATTTGTTATCTTTGATCGGATAGGCGATGTTGCTTATCGTTTATTCCTTCCACCTTCGTTACGAGAGGTGCTTGACGTGTTTCATGTATCTCAATTACGTAGGTATGTATCGGACCCAAGCCATATCTTCGATCATTCTGAGCTGGTTGTTGGTACCAACCTGTCTTACGAGGAACAGCCTGTGTCCATTTTGGACCGAAAAGAGAAGATACTCAAGAACCGAACAATTAGTCTTGTCCGTGTTGCTTGGGGTAATCACTCCTTGGGAGAGTCAACGTGCGAACGTGAGGATGATATCCGATCACGGTATCCACACCTATTTGACTCACAAGGTATATCTCTTTCTGTATACCTTGATTGTCCTGATTCTTTATACTTATCACCTTATGGGTAGAGCTACTTGATATCGTAGAATGATAAATTTATATATATAGTACTTGCTTTTGATATGGTAAAAAATGATTGCTTGCTCACTAGAATTGCTTGTATTAGTTTAGCTCCGATATTTCTACCTGCTTGGATTTGAAATTCCGAGGACGAAATTTTTCTAAGGTAGGTAGAGATGTCACTCCCCGTTCCCAAAATACGTATTTTTATACATGTGCAACTCATATATATTTATTTAATATTTATCATGTATTATCCTTTATTTAAATTCCTTTAATTTCATGTTAATTAATTATCTGCATTTTATTCCTGCAATTTTATTCTTGCATTTTATTTCTGCATTTTATTTCCTGCTGTTATTCTCTGCTTGTAGTCTTGCTTTTAGGTTCGGCCTATGGAGGGTTCTTCTCGGGTTCATAGTGGTTCACATGAACCGAACCCCCACAAACCCCCACCTACCACCACTCCTTCCATTTAAAGCCCCCATCTCCTTCTCTCTCCTCATAACTCTCCTTCACCAATTACTTCTTCTTCTTCCTCACCACTCTCTTCCACCTACCAGGAGAAGGCAAGTACATCTTGCTTCTCCTTCACCCATTTTTATGGTTCATTTTTCTTCCTCTTGTGATTCTAAGAGAGTTTACTACTTAGCATTTTCGATTTCTTTGGCTTGTTTCTTCTAGATCTAAGTTGTTGTATTCTCGATTGTTCATGGGTTTTGATCTCCCAACCTGGCGTGCTTTTCGGAATAGATAGTTCATGTGGCAGAGCTTCTCATTCTTCACCATTCTGAACCATGGGAACTTCATTTCTGGCTTGGAACGAAGGCTCCATAAGATTGGAGTTCGGAAGATTTAGTCACGCTCACGTTCTTACGTGTTAGCGTGAATTTTGAGTTACGCTCACGTCTTTACGTGTTAGCGTGAATTTTGAGTCACGCTCACGTTCTTACGTGTTAGCGTGAATTTTTAGTCACGCTCACGTCTTTACGTGTTAGCGTAAATTTTTAGTCATGCACACGTTCCTACGTGCCAGCGTGAATTTTGAGTCACGCTCACGTCTTTGCGTGCGTGCGTGAATTTCTTATCACGCTCACGCTGTGCGTGCATGAATTTCTTATCATGCTTTTCACGCTCATACGCTCATGCTGTGTGTGCGTGAGTTACTTTTCACGCTCACGTTATGAGTGCGTGAATTACTTTTTCACGCTCACGCTGTGCGTGCGTGAATTACCTTTTACGCTCACGTTATGAGTGCGTGAATTACCCTTCACGCTCACGCTGTGCGTGCCAACGTGAACCACTTTTCATGCTCACGCTGTTTATACGCTCACTCCTACCTACTAAACTTGGCATACCCTTTTTACGCGTACGATTCTTGGCGTGACTTGTTGGCCTTAGCATAGACTTGTTGGCGTGACTTCCTGACCTGAGTGTTTCTATTTGTTCTATAAGTTATTCATTTAATGGTGGCATGATAGTTCTCCTATTATATCCTTATGCTTTTTGCTTGAACTCGATAATCTTAGCATGTTAATATTTTGATACATATGGTTGTGTAGAACGTGCCTTGTGTCTTGACTGGTTTATGGATACCCAGTAAGACTGGAACTTAACCCTGAGAGTTATAGACTCGACCCTATTTAATACTAATTGACTTTCATGCCTTGTCACCATTAATGATAATGGTTATCTTGACTAAAATTGATCATGCGTTCCTAGTTGGAACTAAGAGACTGGCTAGTCGTCTTATTGAATTAAATGAATGAGATACGTTCATGTAATGAACTATTGTAATCGATTAGCCGATCCCGAATATTAACATACAGACATGTGCAGGCTTCAATTTATTTATTTTTCTACAAAGCAGCATATGTACTTTATGGTCAAGACATGATTACTCCGTGGTTAGATTTGATTGTTGCATTACGCTATGTAAGACCTACAACCTAGCCGTACAGGTATCGTTGTAGAGTTGCGCATATCGTACCCCGTATGAAAGTACTCATTTGAATGACCATGATCCACGACGTGGGATTTCACTCAACGTAGAGACTATTAAGTTAAATAAAATAATGATTGCATGGAGAGAATGGATCCCTGAGTTCTTACATGGCAGCCCTCTTGGGACTAGTATTGCCCGACAGGCCGGCTGGTTCCCACAGATACTGTAAACCTGCCATACGGGCAGGGAGCGGTATCTGCTTATATTATTATTGTATATTGTATATTGATGACGGGCGTCCCGCTGGGACTCGTCTAATTCATGATTGGCACAATTGATTGACTGGATAGACTAGCCTTGCTCGCACATAGTAAGAACTGAGGAATCCCTATTTGCATAATTCCAGGATAACTTGGGACTCACAATAGCAAGCCGTAGGAGTTGATTGGCCATTCAAGATGATTTGTTGTGTATTGTACCTACTCTGTTGCCTAACTGAGATGATCAGAATGTCAGGACATGACGGGCCAACTTCTGTCTTTGTTTGGTTGGGAGGTTGGTTCGAAGTGTCGTGATGTTATGTGAATCCTAGTAGAAAGTAGAGATCTATTATTATATTCTCTTACTTACTAGTTTAATCCTTCATATCGTGCTTCCTTGTGGTACTTGCTATTAGAGGTCTAACCTCTCTGGTTTTGCATGGCCAGATTTAGAGCCGGTTTCCGAGGACTCAGCTTACTTCCACCTCCAAGATGGTCAATACTAGGAGAATGATCGCAGGAGGACTCGAGTGGGTTCCTTACTCCACCACTCGTTTTGTTATTTACTTTATACTTAGTCGTTTGGCACCGACATGTTAGTCGGATTGTCTTGTACTTACTTTTACATAATTGTAATTAAGTCAGACTGCAGCTGATAACAATTATGTATATGTTACTATACCATCTGGCTATGTTTTGTAAAGCCAGATCTCAAGAACATTTTAACTAAGCGTTTGGAACGCCTTACTGCTTTATCTTACATGTTCTCTATTTTTGCTTCTTGTTTGAATGATTGAGACAATAGATGTGAAGTGACCATAGTAAGACTTTCATGTAGTATGCACCCCTCGTCTGGTTAGACAGCATTGATCGTATTATACGGTATTCATCTACCCGTAATACGTAGCTGGCTGAGTCATTCCCTCGCTCTCCAGTATTCTGGTTCTGGGGCGTGACATAAACCGATATCAGATCGAGTTTATAGAATAGCGGATTCCGAGCAGGCCAAGGTATATCAGCACATAGAGGAAATGAAGGTGAAGAAGTTCATCCAAGCTAGCGTGTCACCATGGGCAGCACCAGTGGTACTTGTGGGGAAGAAGGATGGGTCATCCAGATTGTGCATCGATTACAGGAAGCTTAACGCGGCAACAGTGAAGAACAAGTATCCACTACCCAGGATCGACGACTTATTTGATCAGTTGAGCAAAGCTAGAGTTTTCTCCAAGATAGATCTTCGTTCAGGGTATCATCAAGTGAGGGTTCGGAAGGAGGACATTCCCAAGACAACATTCAGGTCGAAGTATGGGCATTATGAATTCTTAGTAATGCCGTTTGGTTTGACCATTGCTCCAGCAATCTTTATGGATTTAATGAATCGCATCTTTATGCCGTACTTGGATTAATTTGTCGTTGTATTTCTCAACGACATTCTTGTATATTCAACTAGTGAAGAGGAGCATGAAGATCACCTCCGGAAGATGTTACAGGTTCTGAGAGAGAACCAGTTGTATGCCAAGCTCAACAATTATGAGTTTTGGTCAGACCACATTTCATTTTTGGGTCACATCGTATCAGGAGCTGGAGTAGCAGTGGATCCCAAGAAGGTAGAAGCAGTAGAGAGTTGGCCAGTACCCAAGACCGTAGCTGATGTGCGGAGTTTCTTGGGATTGGCATGATATTACAGAAGGTTTGTATCAGATTTTACAAGGCTTTCAGCACCCATAACCCGCTTGACACGGAAGGATGTACCACTTATCTGGTCGGCAGAATGCCAGGCATCATTTGAGACTCTGAAGCAGAAGTCGATATCAGCGCCTATTCTTACATTGCTAGTTGGACCCGAAAGTTTTACCGTTTATTGTGATGCGTCAGGTAAAGGACTTGGATGTGTCCTCATGCAGCATGGGAAGGTGATAGCATATGCATCTAGGCAGCTCCGAGACCACGAGAAAAATTATCCGACTCATGACTTCGAGTTGGCAGCAGTAGTATTTGCTTTGAAGATATGGCGGCATTACTTATATGGTGACCGAGTAGACATGTACACAGACCATAAAAGTCTGAAGTACATCTTTACCCAGAAGGAACTGAACATGAGGTAGAGAAGATGGTTGGAGTTGATCAAGGATTACGACGTGAAGCTTCAGTATCATCCAGGCAAGGCTAATGTGGTAGCAGATGCTCTCTGCAGGAGAGACGGTGCATTTATGTTAACAACACAGAGGCATATCTTAGAAGACCTTCAGGAGATGGGCATCGAGGTTATACTTCCTAGTGATGTAAGAGTTCTGGCGAGTCTACAAGTTCAATCCGACTTGGTAGACAGGATTAAGGCAGCTCAGGCACAAGACCCAAGAATTCAGAAGCTTAGGACAGAATGTGAGTCAGGACTCAGGAAGGAGATGAGAATTCATGAAGATGGTACACTTAGCTTTGGGTCACGTCTATGTGTACCTGGTGGAGATATCAGACATGAGGTTATGGCAGAAGCTCACAGTTCCCAGTATTCTGTACACCCTGGAGGGACCAAGATGTACCAAGATATCAAGCAACACTTCTGGTGGAACGGGATGAAGAGGGAGATAGCTAGATTTGTTTTCCATTGCTTGGTATGTCAGCAAGTGAAGGCAGAGCAGCAGAGACCAGCTGGATTATTGCAACCACTCCCTATCCCGTAATGGAAGTGGGAACATATCATAATGGACTTTGTGACCGGTTTACCGAGATCCACAAGTGGTAGGGATGCTATTTGGGTAATCGTAGATCGGCTTACGAAGGTGGCACATTTTCTTACTTTTAGAGTAGGTCAATCTACGAAAAAGTTGGCAGAGTTGTATATGCAACAGATAGTCAGGCAGCATGGAGTCCCTGTCAGTATTGTGTCAGATAGCGATACCCGTTTAAATTATATTTCTGGAAAAGTTTACATCATAGCTTGGGTACCAAGTTAAGATTTAGCACGGCTTACCATCCACAGACGGACGGACAATCAGAAAGAACAATTCAGACTTTAGAGGATATGTTGTGAGCTTGCACCCTAGATTTTGGAGGATCTTGGGAGAGCCACCTACACTTGGTCGAGTTCTCATATAACAACAGTTATCAAGCCAGTATCCAGATGGTGTCATTTAAAGCACTATATGGTAAGAAGTGTAGGTCGCCACTAGCATGGGACGATATCGGGGAGAAAAAGATGTTAGGTCCAGAGATGATTGTTCAGACAGTAGAAGTGGTCAAAGGAATTAGAGTGCAACTTCGAGTTGCGCAAGATCGACATCGTCATTGGGCAGACCAGCATCGTAGGCCGTTAGAATTTTCTGTTGGGGACCACGTATTCTTGCGGATCTCACCTACCCGTGAGGTCATTAGATTTGGCATTCGCAGGAAGTTGAGTCCCCGATACGTGGGCCCGTTTGTTATCCTTGAGAGGATAGGCGATGTTGCTTATCGTTTATCCCTTCCACCTTCATTACGAGAGGTGCATGACATGTTTTATGTATCTCAGTTGCGAAGGTATGTATCGGACCCAAGCCATGTCCTTGATCATTCTAAGCTGGTTGTTGGTACCAACCTGTCTTACGAGGAACAACCTGTGTCTATTTTGGACCGAAGAGAGAAGATACTCAAGAACCGAACAATTAGTCTTGTCCGGGTTGCTTGGGGTCATCACTCTTTAGGGGAGTCAACGTGGGAACGTGAGGATGATATCCGATCACGGTATCCGCACCTGTTTGACTCACAAGGTATATCTCTTTCTGTATACCTTGATTGTCTTAACTCCTCATGCTTGTTACCTTATGAGTAGAATTGCTTGGTGTCGTAAAATGTTCAACATGGATATGTTACTTACTGTTAATATTGTAGAATGATTGCTTACTCAAATTGCTTATACTTAGATTAGTTTAGCTCCGATGTTTCTATCATGCTTGGATCTGAAATTCCGAGGACGAAATTTTTCTAAGGAGGGTAGAGATGTCACTTCCCGTTCCCAGAATGCGTATTCTAAATATATGTACTGCTGGAATGTATTCATTTAATATTTATCATGTACTGTTCTGTATTTAAATTCCTTTAATTTTCTGCTAATTATTTTTTTGCATTTTATTTCTGCATTTTACTTTATGCTTTTATACTCTGCTTTAGCTTTGTTTTGGGTTCGGCTTGAATTGGTTTAATTATGTTGGTTCAACATGAACCCAAACCCCCACCTACCACCACCCTATTTAAAGCCCCAAACCCTTTCTCTCTCTTCATTACTTCTTTTCATTACTCTTCTTCTTCCTCATAACTCTTCCACCAACCTAGAAGAGATAGACAAGTGCCAACTTGCTTCTTGATGGATCTCCATTTTGTTGTTCCATTGTCTTCCTCTCAACATTCTAAGACACTTTAGTGCTTGGCATTTTCAATTTCTATGGCTAAATTCTTCAAGATCTAAGTTTATAGTAATTTTGGATTTCTTGGGTTTTGATCTATTTAACATTGTTATTTCCAAGTTTTGATGGTTCCATGTTATAGAGAATTTCGTTCTACCCCATTTTGACCTATGGAAGTCCAAATTTGGACTTACGGTGAAGGTTTTATGGAGCTTGGAAGCCAAGGGTTCCATGACCATCCTTCTCTGAGAAGATGGGTCCCCACTTTCTCAACCGCATGAAACTTTATTTTCCAACCGCATGAGATTTTTATTCCTCAGCCGCATGAAACTTTATTTTCCAACCGCATAAGATTTTTATTTCTCAGCCGCATGAAACTTTATTTCCCAACCGCATGAGATTTTTATTCCTCAGCCGCATGAAACTTTATTTTCCAACCGCATGAGATTTTTATTTCTCAGCCGCATGAAACTTTATTTTCCAATCGCATGAGATTTTTATTCCTCAACCGCATGAAACTTTATTTCCCAACCGAACCGCATGAGATTTTTATTTCTCAGCCGCATGAAACTTTATTTTCCAACCGCATGAAATTTTTATTCCTCAGCCGCATGAAATTTTATTTCCCAACCGCATGAGATTTTTATTTCTCAGCCGCATGAAATCTTTATTTCCCGAATTTGGCATTAATTAACATTGATTGTTATCTTGATTAATAATTGATCATGCGTTCCTAGATGGAACTAAGAGACTGGCTAGTCGTCTTATTGAATTAAATGGAATAAGATACGTTCATATTAACTATGAACCATTGCAATAGATTGGCCAATCCCGAATATTGGCATATAGATACATGCAAGCTACAATTTATTTATTTTTACGAAAGCAGCATGTGTACTTTATGGTCAAGGCATGATTATTTCGTGATTAGTTTTAATTATTGCATTACGCTATGTAAGATCTACAACTTAACCGTACGGGTATCGTTGTAGAGTTGGGCATATCGTACTTGTACGGAAGTACTCATCCTGAAATGACCATGATCCACGGCATGGGATTTCACTTAACATAGAGGCTACTAAGTTAAATAAAATAATGATTGCATGGAGAGAATAAATTCCCGAGTTCTTACATGGCAGCCCTCTTTGGGACTATTAGCGCCCAACAGGCCGGCTGGTTCCCACAGATACTGCAAATCTGCCACACGGGCAGGGAACGGTATCTGCTTATATTATTGTATATTGTATATTGATGACGGGCGTCTCGCTGGGACTCGTCTAATTCATGATTGGCACAATTGATTGATTGGATAGACTAGCCTTGCTTGCCCATAGTAAGAACTGAGAAATCCTTATTGTATAATTCCAGGATAACTTGGGACTCACAGTAGTAAGCCGTAGGAGTTGGATGACCGTTTAAGTTGATTTGTTTGTGTACTGTAGCTACTCTGTTACCTAACTGAGATGATCAGAGCATCAGGACATGACGGGCCAACTTTTGTCCTTGTTTGGTTGGGAGGTTGGTTCGAAGTGTCGTGATGTTACGTGAATCCCAGTAGCAAGTAGAGATCTATTATTATATTCTCTTATTTACTGGTTTAATGCCTCATATCGTGCTTCCTTGCGGTACTTGTTATTAGAGGTCTAACCTCTCTGGTTTTGCATGGCCAGATTTAGAACCAGTTCCCGAGGACTCAGCTTACCTCTACCTTCAAGATGGTCAATACTAGAGGAATGATCGCAGGAGGACTCGAGTGGGTTCCTTACTTCCCCGCTCGTTTTGTTAATTACTTTATATTTTGCCGCTTGGCACCGACATGTTAGTCGGATAGTCTTGCACTTTTACATAATTGTAATTAAGTCAGACTGCAGCTGATAACAATTGTGTATATGTTGCTATATCATCTGGCTATGTTTTGTAAAGCCAGATCTCAAGAATATTTTGACTAAGCGTTTGTGACGCCTTATTGCTTTATCTTAAATGTTCTCTGTTATTGCTTCTTGTTTGAATGATTGAGACGATAGATGTGAAGTGACCATAGCGAGACTTTCATGTAGTATGCACCCCCTTGTCTTTTAGACAGCATTGATCGTATTATACGGTATTCATCTACCCGTAATACGTAGCTGGCTGAGTCATTCTCCCGCTCTCCAGTATTCTGGTTCTGGGGCGTGACAAAACCTATGTAATCGCAATTACATTACAACTTAAGCAGAATGTTGGTATGCTATAATTTGGTCTTTTTTTTGTTTTTGGTCGTTGTTTTTGTTTGTTTTTTGTCGTTTTTTGTCGTTTTTGTTCGTTTTTGTCGTTTTTGGTCTTTTTGGTTGTTTTTGTTCGTTTTTTGTCATTTTTGTTCGTTTTTGGTTTTTTGTCATTTTTGTCATTTTTTGTCGTTTTTGTCCGTTTTTTGTCGTTTTTGTTCGCTTTTGGCCCCTTTTTAGTTTTTGGTCATTTTTTGTTTTCTGGTCGTTTTGTTTGTTTTTTGTCATTTTTGTTCGTTTTTTGTTTGTTTTTTCATTTTTGTTCGTTTTTTTGCTGTTTTTGTTCGTTTTTGTTTATTTTTTGTCGTTTTTGCTCGTTTTGGGCCCTTTTTTCGATTTTTGGTTTTCTTGCACATTCTTTGCCCTTTTTTGTCGATTTTGCACGTTTTTTTTATCTGTTTTGTTTTATTTGCACGTCTTTTGCCCTTTTGCACGCTTTTTTTTTTATCGTTTTTGGTCAAATTTTTTATGTTTTTGGTCGATTTTGCACATTTTTTGCCATTTCTGCATATTGTTCGATTTTTGTCGAGCTTGTACGTTTTTTGACCATTTTTTACGTTTTTATCGTCTTTTATCGTTTTTGGTCGATTTTGCACGTTTTTCTGTCGCTTTTTTAAAATCCTTTTTTGCATTTTTTTGGTCTTTTTTCACTTTTTTTTTGTCATTTATGCTCGTTTTTTTTCTTTCTGTTTGTTGTTTTTGTCATTTTTGGATTTTTTTTTGCATGTTTTTTTAATCTTTTTGTCATTTTTTGCTCGTTTTAATTCCCCCTTGCTTTTTTTTTCTTTTTCGTATTTTCGTTTTTTGTCATTTCTCTTCATTTTTATCGTTTTTTTTATTTTTTTTGCTCTTTTTATCGTTTTTTTTGTCGTTTTTTTTTGTTTTTTGTTGTTTTTTGTTTTTTTTCCTTTCATTTTATGTTTTTTTTCAACTTTCTTGTTTTTAGTTATTTTTTATCATTATTGGTCACTTTTTATGGTTTACACATTTTTGATTTTTTTTTTGTCGTTTTTTTTTTATCGTTTTTTCGTTTTTGGTTTTTTTCCTTCTGTTTTATTCGTTTGTCATTTTTTGTATTTTGTATTTTTTGTCTTTTTTTTTCGTTTTTGGTCTTTTTTTAGCAGAAAACAAACCAATTTTTCCTTATTTATTATTTATTTTTATTTTTAAAATTTTTTATTGATCAACTTTTTTAATTTTATGTTGTATTTAAAAAAAATATTAAATTAGAAACTTAATTACATTACATGGTAAACTAAACATATGAATGCAATTGACATTACATTACATGGTTTGATTACATGTTTCAACGAAACATAGTCATTACATTACAAACTCAATTACATTACAAATCCAATTCTATTACGATTACGATTACATTACAATGAACCAAAGGCATCATAAGAGTTTCATCAACTATTATTCCTCTCTACTTTATGAAACTTTCTTCATAACTTCCTACTTTTTATAGACTTCAAAGAACATACATTCTCAATGCATTATCGGAACTTCATGCAGCCCACATATCTCAATGATTAAGTACTATATTGACATCTTCAAATGGATCAGCATACTCTCAATTTGAAGGACTATTTGAGAAACATCACACTTTTTAAATACATTTGTAAATGACTCTTTAAAACATGATACCAAGCAGAACCTAAATTAATACGAAGAAGTGTCGCACTTCTCAGTCAGAATCATCTTGTAAGAAAGCTCTACAAGAAACAAATAAAGAAAATAGTTTGTCAGGAACAAACGATCAACAAACTACAAATATCCTTAATATATATATACACAAATACTCTCTAACTATACTTAAGAAATTCTTTCATGCACATACAACTAGCTTTAGCACAAACGCACATCATAGTATCCTCATAAATTAGTGCTCAAAGTATCAGTTAAAATTCGTAAGCTTATAACACACAAAAATTCATGTCAATGAAATATAATAGTCAAAGATAATCAGTGAGAGAATTCCATCAATCATACACACAAATAAAGATTGCCCTCTACCTCTGCTTCAAGGTGTGAAGTGGCCGGGCGGCCTAAAGTCCACCCTGGAGCGGCTCGATCAAACCCGGGCTAGGTCGGTCCAGGCAATGCCCATGACCGGATCGGCCCACTAAATTTTTGGGTCTACACAGTCCACACACCCCCCAACACCCGATCCTGGCTCGGTCGACCAAACTTTTCTCCAAAACCCAGGTGAACCGCCCGGACCAGTTCGGTCCGGTGGGAAGTTTGGTCCATTTCTTGCGTAAACCAAGGTTTGCAATATCGGTATCGATCCTTCCTACGAGTATCGGGAACGACAGTATCGGTGGTTTCCAATCGGAGTATCAAATTTTTTTTGGTATCGGAAAAAAATAATTAATAATAAATTGTTAAAAATTTAGAAGAAATATTTTATACATTTAGGCATAATTTTAAGTATTTTTTGAGTTGTAGTTTTAAATTGAATGAAAGAGTAGTGTCACCCTTGACAATTGATTTACCTACGTTAGTACACCATTCCTGATTGATTGTGGTCTTTTTCGTTAATTTTTCTTTACTGAATTGATTAGAAAAGAGACCCAGTGTCGATATAGGTCAGTATCGATATTGGATCAACCAAATATCGATATCGGCCATATCGGATCGATATCGGCGGATACCGTAAACTATGGTCTAAACCCGGTCCACCCCTCAACGTTGGATTTTTTTTAATACTATTTAACATCCTCTTTCCCCAACTATCCGTTTTTACAAATGTTTGGGGGAGGTATTTTGGTCAAATATCCCCCAACAGCCATTTGATGGAGGTATTTTGGATTTTTTTTTGTTGGGAATATATTTTTACCAAAATTATCCCATTATTAACCATTTATGAATGTTAGTCAGGATATTTTGGTCATTTTGAGATAACCAAACACCAGAATTTATTCATCCAAATTTACCACAACAATTTTTTTTTCCCTCTCTTCTAATATTTTCAATCAAGTTTTATTCGATAAATTAGCTTCTTCTTTACTACTATCAAAAATGAACCACCACCATAATAACCGCAATCCTCACAACCTCATGGGTACAATGCAACGGAGGAGTGTCTCGTCATCGGAATTCGTCCAAAATTTGTGAACACTTTAGCGGAGTTTATAAAGAGAATATTACATGTCAAAGAAGACTCTTTGGTGCAACTCATGTTCAATATATGAATTATGAAAAACAATTCAAATGGGTACATATGGCACGGAAAACTACGTAGACATCTAGACAGTTGTATCTAGTATCTTGAAAAAAAATATCTATTTTAATTTATTTAGCTATTAGTACTAAGAACTTAGATAGTAGTAATTATCATATATCATTTCGAAAAATTAGTTGTAATAATTCTTTTGTACCTATTATTCAATTTATTATTTTTCTATATATGTTATTATTGTTAGATAGGTATTCTATGTTTGTTGATATGACTTATGTTTTGCGATTGAGTTTTCAGCATCTCTGCAAGCTTCCTTTGTGGTACTTGATATTAGGGGTTGACCCTTTAAGTTTTGTATGGACAAATATCGTAATCGAGCTGAAGTGGCGATAGCTCCTCTGACTTGGCTATAAATAGTCATACAAAATGTGAAGGGTCAATCCCTAATAGCAAGTACCACAAATGAAGCTTGATGTTAAAATTTTAAACACAAAACATAAGTAATATCAACAAACATATATCTAACGAGAATAGTATATATTAAAAATTTTCTCAATTAAATAAAATTTATTCATTTTTCTTACTAGTTTCTTTAAAATAATGAGCTTAGTTTTTTTGTTTAAATAGTGACCACAAAGCGGGTAATTTATTTTAAAATAGTAAGCTCAAACCATAATGGGCCCAAATATGTTTTAATTATTTATTAATAAATAGTCCAAACTGGACCGATCCACACCTGAACCAGACCCAGCTTGGACCGGCTCAAACCGGGTTCTAGGTCGGGCTGGATTTGGAGTTTTGGTCTCTAGTCCTGTCCGGACTGGCCCGCAACTCTAAGGCCAGACTGGCTCGACCTGGCCTAGACCCGGTCAAAACCAATCAACTATAGGTCCTGGTCGGCTTGGCCCGGCCTAATTAACATCATAACCTCTAGTTCTAGCGACTTCATTAACTACTATATTATCACTTCTCATTACAAGGTTATATATGGGTCTTTGTCGCACATGTCCAAATCACCTAAGTCGATTGTTCTCAATTTGTGCCACCTGATACACTCATTTATTATTCAATCCTTTAATATATTGATACTCATCCATCTTAGCATCCTCATTGTAGGTACACTAACTTTCTGGACATATTTTTTCTTAATAGCCCAACATTATGATCATAAATCTTTAAGCATGGTTGGTCTTCTAGCAGTTTTGTAAAAAAATATTTTAACTTGAGGAACTGCAGATAATTTGCCAGCACTACAATCTGCCCAATGCATGAAATGTTTTTTATGTCTTTATTTATTATCACTAGTATGGCTCAATTGCTTCGGTGGTATTCCAAGTTATACCCTATTAACAATAAAGTACCTAATGTATTATTCCTTACTTAAAAGTAACACACGTTATAATTAAGGTGTATCACAGTCCCTGTACCAACTTTCCGTCAAGTTGCTAACGAAAATGGGCTCAATTACTTCGGTGGTACTCCAAGTTATACCCTATTAACAATAAAGTACCTAATGTATTATTCCTTACTTAAAAGTAACACACGTTATAATTAAGGTGTATTACAGTCCATGTATCAACTTTTCGTCAAGTTGCTGACGAAAATGTGACGTGGCGTGTATACGTGTGTAGTCCACGTGTACACTCAACCTAGAATAACCAGATTTGACCTTCATCTGTCTCTCTCTCTCTCTCTATTCGATCGACACACTCCGACGAAAAAACGAGGCCACCGAGAGACGCGGACGACGAGGAGACGAGCGGTGCGGCTGAAGACCAAGCTACCGGAGCATTCGAAGATGGGTACCTCTCTCCCTTGCTCTCTTCTTATTCTTCTTCTTCTTCTTCTTCA
Source organism: Iris pallida (assembly GCA_029216955.1). Classification (NCBI taxonomy): domain Eukaryota; kingdom Viridiplantae; phylum Streptophyta; class Magnoliopsida; order Asparagales; family Iridaceae; genus Iris; species Iris pallida. The sequence continues at coordinate 2,833,173 of JANAVB010021997.1, forward strand.
TTTTCGAATCTCACTTTGTTTCTCTTTATTACCGAAACACTAAAATTTGAAAAACCTCGAAGTAGAGTAGAGCAACATTAGAGGAAAACCCTAACCAGTAGTTATTATTATGGAAACCCTAAAGTAATTTATTGTGTAAACCATGCAATAATTTATTATGGAAACCCTAAAATAAAAGAAGAGCCGATCCTAAAAATGTTTATGCTGACAAAATTGCAGCAAATGAAGCAAGTAAAATGGAATGGGATCTTGCGAAGATCCCATGTTATTGCGAAGGAACTTCTCTGTGCAAATTATTCACTGCAAATACACCTTGGAATCGTGGGCGCCAATTTTTAAAATGTGCAAAGGAGGTAGGATGTGATTTTTGGTGTTGGACTGATGAACTTCGGTTATGTCGTTGTGAAGCCGGATTTTGCAAAATACGAACATCAAAGGTGCCTAGGAGCTTAGGTCAAAAATTCTACTGTTGTCCATTATCTACTAGTGTAAGTGAAACATACTTTTCTTTGTACATTAATATAAATTAATTATTATTTTTTGCTATTAATGTGTAACTTACAATTTCAATTTCTTTTTTCAATACGTGTAGAGGAAAAATTCCGGTTGTGAATACATTAGGTACTTTATTGTTAATAGGGTATAACTTGGAGTACCACCGAAGTAATTGAGCCCATTTCCGTTAGCAACTTGACGGAAAGTTGGTACAGGGACTGTGATACACCTTAATTATAACGTGTGTTACTTTTAAGTAAGGAATAATACATTAGGTACTTTATTGTTAATAAGATATAACTTGGAGTACCACAGAAGCAGTTGAGCCTCACTAGTATATATGCACATGTTTTTGCACGAATTTTATACTTGGAAAAGAACAAACAATATTTTCTTTTTTTTTACCCTCAATCTTTTACTACTTGCGAAGAGCAGACAACTCCTTTTTAAAAATTCAATACGTAATTACCTAACTACCCATGTTAAATTTAATGAACATTTTATTTGGTAAATATAGATAAAGATATTTTTGGAACAAATTTTTTTCAGGAAAAGGTCATTTTTCTCCTATTATATATTCGTATAGATATGCATATTTTTCCGATGAGATGAACATGTTGACCCAAACTGGATCACAGTCAACCTGATTTAGATAATTAACAACAAATGTCTGATATGATCCAATACGACACATCAAGTTCAAGATAGAACATCACCTGATATTTGATATGATCCAATACGACACATCAAGTTCAAGACAGAACATCACCTGATATCTGATATGATTCAATACGACACATCAAGTTCAAGACAGGCATCGTCTACAAGCTGTTGCATTGCAAATGTAATTTGTTCTCAGTTTGTAATTTTTGATTTATTGAGCCTTGGAAAATATGTACGTTGAGTCATACTGCGTCATCTCAATCCCTAAACATATTTCTCCAAGCTCCACTATACAAACAAACCAATTCATGAACCAAACCAAACCATCCTCACCCATTTAAGGCTTTTGGTCTGAGGCAGACCGAACTCGGGCCGAACTTGGTCTAAAATTGAACTCGGGCCGAACTCGGCCTCCTTAAAATTAGCAACCTAATTTTTAGAGCCACCTTGTTGCGAGCTGTCCAACGTTCGAATTTTTGAATATTTTGGGACAAAACTCTGGCCGAACTCTGCCTCCCCTGAATAGTATAAATAGAGTTTGATTCTTCTAATTTCAAATCATATCTCACTCTCAAACTTTTAATCTTCTAAGCCTTATATGCTCTAAGCCTTACTTTTCCAAATCTCCTAGCCATAAAACTTCTTAAGCCCCAAGGTGCTCAGTGCGATTCAGCTAGAAGTTATGTGCAAGAGTTGAAAAGAAGTCACTTGGAAAATTCTAAGTTTCGCATCTACGAAGTTGAAGTATTCGAGCGCTTTGGATTAAAGGCTCGTGTCTGTAATAAGTTGGCGTGCTCTTCGGACTAAAGGCACGCATATACCCTATTTCACAAATAGTGAATTTCAACTCCGAGCAAGAGTTCTCGGGCCTGAACTAGTCCTCCACGAGTGAAACTAGGATATATCGCTGTGTTTGCATTTGTTCTTCTAAATACTTTTACTTTCCGTATTATTACTCTCTGATTATATATTCTCTTAGTAGTTGTTTTCTGGACTTAGCATAGAGTTATTTTTAATTGGTCATTATAGACACAAACTCTATTCACCCCCTCTAGAGTTGCCTACACGCTACTTCAATTGGTATCAGAGCACTGGACTCTTGTTAAATGATTAACACCCTAGAGCTGATCTATGGCAACCACACAACCCATTTACACCAACCAAGGTAAAGGACTGTCCACTCATAGGCTATCCCTATTTGATGCCAACTACACTTACTGGAAGACACGAATGAGTTTTTATCTAAAATCTCTAGACTTTGACTTATGGACCATAGTTATAGATGGTTATAAGAAGCATGCTAGAATTGTAGTTGATGGGAACCTCATAGAGAAACCTCATGACAAATACACTGATCCAGAAAAGAAACAGGCTAGTCTAGATGCTAGGAATATTACTGCTCTCTTCTGTGCTATAGACATGACTGAATTCAACATGGTATCTACGTGTACCACTTCACACGAAGTATGGAAGCTTCTAGAAGTGACTCATAAAGGAACTACTCAAGTCAAGGAATCAAAAATCAGTTGGCTAACACAAGAGTATGAGGCATTCAAGATGAAGCCCAACGAGACGATCACACAGATGTTTACCAGATTTTTCAACATCGTCAACCCTCTATATTCCCTTGGAAAGAACTACTCCAACCATGAGAAGATACGCAAGGTGCTAAGGGGACTAACAAAGAACTGGAATCCCAAAGCCACGACAATCATCGAAGGCAACGATCTCACTACCATGTCTCTAGAGACTCTGATAGGCAAACTAATGATGCATGAGCTCGACCTCAAGGACTTTGAAGAATCTGCTCTAAGAGTTCATTGTCGAAGGACTACTCCAGATGAAACAGACGATGATGACTCCGAAGGTGACAATCAAGCGCTCATGGTTCGCAACTTCAAGAAGTTCCTACGATTCAATCGAAGGAAGAAGGAACAACAAAAAGACGACGATGAAGAGCCTACCTGCTACGTTTGTAAGAAGACGAGACACGTCAAGAAAGACTGCCCTGCAGCAAAGAAAGGGAGCCGATATAAAAAGTCATATAAGAAGCCATCATCTCGAAAGTATGCCAACACAAGCATCCGGCACGAAAGCGAAGCCAGTGACTCAGAAGAAGAAGAGGACACTCCCCAAGATACTACAAACGTCTGCCTAATGGCAACTTCTGACAAGGTAACAAATGATCCACTTGATGACTTTACTTTTGATAAACTTGGAGATGCTTTCAGTGATTTACTTGAAGATCATAAGAAATTACTTAGTAAATACAAACATGCAAAGGATGAGATTAAGACTCATAAAGCTGAGATTCATAGACTATCGTACTTACTTGATAATATTAGAGACATACCACTTACAGGGAACACTGAGGAGTTATCCAAACATAAATTAAGCTTACATGATGCTGAATCACGTATTGAGAAACAAACACATGATCTTACCATACTCAATAAAGAACTTACGGAAGAGAAAAAGAAATACAATATTGTAGCTGTAAAAATTAGTGCTTTGACTGCCAGCTATGATGAAATGTATACTGTCTCTAAAAGATTAGAGATTAGGTTGGGTAAACAGGTTATTCAACCTCAAACTCAGTCTCACGATAACAGCACATACACGAGACACAAGACTGCTCAATACAAGAGTACACGACATAAAAAAAACACACATACACATGCTGCACACAAACATGCTTTTATGTACACATATTCTCATACAGCACGAGAATCACCCACACATAGACATCACTATCATCCTACTCCTAACACAAATATGCATGCTATATGTCACTACTGTGGTAAATATGGACACACTTCACCACAATGTAGAATCAGAAGATTAGTTGATTTAAACATGTATGCATGGGTACCGAAGACTAACATTTTAGGACCCTCAAGGATTTGGGTACCAAATGTCACATCTACTCGTGGTGTAGGTAGACCTTCCTTCATCTTCTAGAAGCAAATGGATTCTCGATAGTGGGTGCTCGCGACATATGACTAGAAATACAAATCTTTTTGCAACACTATCAATGAAAAGGGAAGGATATGTATCCTTCGGCAATAATCTAAAAGATTATATTATAGGTAAATGGTACTATTGGTAATCCTCCCTCTCCTGTCATTAAAGATGTCTGTTTAGTAATAGAGTTAAAGCATAACTTGCTCATTAGTCATCTTGCTGACAATGGATATGATATTAACTTTGGAAAAAATAAATGCTCTATATATGATAGATCATCTGGAGACATCGCTTTTGAAGGGATAATGGAAGATAACATATATATATTCTCTCTCGAAAGATACTAACAATTTAGGAAAATGCCTCTACGCTCACAAGGATGAAAGGTTACTATGGCATATGCGTCTTGGACATGCAAACATGGATACCATATCAAGACTTTCAACCAAGAAGCTAGTAAGAGGACTACCGGATATCACATTCAAAAAGGATATGGTATGTACCGAGTGTGAGAAAAATAAGATGATAAAATCTTTTTTAAATCCATCAACTCTGTAAGTACTACTAGACCCTTGCAACTTTTTATATGGATTTGTTTGGTCCTAGTAGAGTAGCCAGTCTTGGTGGAAAACTCTACGCCTTTGTGATTGTTGATGACTTTTCTCATTTTACTTGGATTTTCTTTCTTTCAAACAAAAGTAATACTATCTCTGTCTTCGAAATTTTTGCTAAAAAGGTATAAAACGAAAAATGCTTCATGATTACTCGATTCCAAAGTGATCACGGTGGCGAATTCAAAAACTCTGATCAAAATGTTGTGATTTAAATAGATTTAATCATGAATTTTTTTGTCATATAACTTTCCAACAAAATGGTGTTGTGGAGCGGAAGAATAGAACTCTTGGCGATATGGATAGAGTCATGTTGAATAAGTTTTTACTTCCAAATATTTTTGGGTAGAAGCTGTAAGTACAGCATGCCATGTCTTGAATAGGATTTTGATTCGACCTATTTCGAAGAAAACTCCCTATGAACTTTGGTTTGGTAGAACCCCAACTATTTTTTATTTTAGAATGTTCGGTTGTCGCTGCTTTATCCTGAATACCAAAGACAACTTAGGCAAGTTTGATGCTAACGAAGATATTTTTCTTGGATATGCTTCCAAGAGTAAAGGATACAGAGTGTTCAACAAGCGCTCCATGATTGTTGAAGAATCTGCTAATATTACTTTTGATGAGAATAATAGTACAACAGTTGTTCCTGATGACGACGATGACGTACATATCAAACCAGTAACTTCTACCCCTGAGGATACAACCACTACCAAAATATGACATATTAGCGACGAAATTAGCGACGCCAACAAAAAAAGTCGCCAATTTTTTGCATATTAGCGACGTCCTAGAAATTCGTCGCTATACGACGGAATTAGCGACGCTTAGCGACATATTGTTAAATATGTCGCCATATATTAAAAATTGGCGACGGTTAGCGACGTCTCCTCCATACGTCGCTAACTATTTTACTTAGGGCATGCTGTGTTATTTTTCCCCCCCACTCGAAATTTTCTCCCCCCACTCGAAATTTTCTCCCCCTTCTCGAGCTCCTCCGACGACTCCCTCCCCCCCGGCGACCCCTACTCCCCCCCGTCGAGCTCCTCCTCCTCGAGCTCCTCTTCATCTTCCTCAGGTAAACCTTAACCTAACTCCTCCTCCTTCTCCTCTCCTACGGACACACACACACACACACGGACACACACACACACACGCAACCACACACACACAGAGAGACACACACACACACATACGGACACACACACAGACAGACACACACACACACACACACATGGACACACTGTGTCATGTTGTTGTGGACACGAGACACTATATTGGACACGTACACATAGCCTAGATCCTTTACCAACTATTTATTTTCTATTTTAACATGTTTTTATATATCAATTTCTAAATACCTTATGTTGACTGATACCTTGTTAATTTACTGTATTTTCCAGTTTTAAAAACCCAGTTTTGACAACCATTTTAACCTAGTTTAATGCTTTAATTTACATGTTTAAAATCCTAGTATAGTGTATCTATATGTGTACTGACTGAGTTTCAAGTTTGGGGTAATTTGGTTAGAGTTTGGGTTCTCGATTTGGGTTTGAGGTGAATGGGTCTGAAATATGTTATAGGAGTATGTAATGTTGTGTGAAATGAACTGATTTTCTTTTCTTTCCTTTCCTATTTGACTGAATACAGTAAATCCCCTCACTGTCCAGATTGGACTGATCCATAGTTCATATCACTTACTTACTCACTCACTCACTCACTCACTCTTGCCTAGGTACACACACATATAGCCTAATACAAGCATGTTAGCCTCCCTCATATACACATACATGTGACTGTCACATGTAACAGTCAACACACTCACCCCCATTCACATGTGCATGTACACACACCACCCACTCTCTACTTCTCTCTCTCTCTCTCTCTCTCTCTCTCTCTCCTATATATATATATATATATATATATATATATATATATATATATATATATATATATATATATATATAGAAGTTTGATAGATGGTATTGTATACATATATACATAACTATATCATGTAACTCCTATGTGATATAGGCATATAGCCTATGTTAGAGTGTCTAAATATATGAATGCATGAAAGTTGCCTTGTCTTGTAATATAGGCATATAGTATATGCATGCCTATATATATATATATATATATATATATATATATATATATATATATATATATATATATATATATATATTATGTATACATCTATATAGATATTACTTGTGTGTATGAGATAGCTTGAGTTGACTTTGGTCATTATTGGTACTTGAATTATAGGTTAGGCTTGTATAGCCTTGAATGGTATGTGCTAGGTATGGGCTAATTAGGGCCTAGAATGGTGGCATTGACTAGTTTGACCATAGTTGACCTAGTTTGACTACTAGAGTTGACCAAGAGTTAACTTTGGCCTAGTTTGACCAAGGAGTCCAAGATATTGACTTACTTCACCCAGTTTGACCAGTTACTGCGCTGAACATGTGTGTCCATCTTTGCAAAATTATTTTCAAATGGATATGAATTACTACTTGCAGAATTGTTCATGGATGTACAATCGTCGTCCTGATGATATGTGTGGTGTGCGAGATGAGTACATAGTGGGAGTAGAGCAGTTCCTGCAGTTTGCTAAGGCGTTCCCTCAGTACATAGACGGCACCAAAATTAAGTATCCGTGTGTGAAATGTCATAACGTGAAATATTATCCAGAAGTGGAAATGACATATCATTTGTACTCGAAGGGTTTCACGCCTAATTACTATCAGTGGACCGCACACGGAGAACTTGTGTCTTTAGCATCAAAGCCGGAGCCTTATGTTGAGCCGTATATGCATGCGGGACCTAATTTTGTTTCAGATAATCATGCATATATACGATGACGGGTGCATGAACATGGTTTTCGACGCTGCGGGACCTAGTTTCGTTCATGATGCAGCTGAGGAGGCACCGAATGTCGATGTTGCAAAGTTCATAGAGTTGCTGGAGAATACAAGGACTTCATTGTATCCTGGTTGTGAGGATCATTCACCGTTGGAGGTGGTTACAAGACTGTTGAGCATTAAGTCAAATTTTAACATGTCGTAAGAATGCTACAACCGAGTGTTGGAGTTGATTATAGAGATCTTGCCGGCGGGTGCTAAGTTACCTAAAGACTTCTATCGGTCTAAGAGGATGGTGAGATCACTTTAGATAGGATACGAGAAAATCGATTCTTGTCGCAATGGATGCATGCTGTAATACAAAGACGACAAGGACGCAGATGTGTACAGATTTTGTGGTGCTGATCGCTATAAGACAACTAGTACAGGAAGGTCTACCGGTACAAGAAGACCAACCGATTCAATGCACTACTTGCCTTTAACGTCGCGGTTGCAAAGATTATTTATGGTGAAAGAGACGGTCGAAAATATGAGTTGGCATATGCGAGAACAAATTGAAGGAGTGTTGGATCACCCATCCGATGGAGAAGCATGAAAGCACTTTGATCGAGTGTATCCTGATTTTGCTTCAGATCCGTGTAATGTCAGGTTGGGACTATCTTCTGACGGTTTTACTCCTTTTGGTCTTTCGGGATCCCAGTATTCGTGCTGGCCTGTGATTGTCACTCTGTATAACCTACCGCCTTGGATGTGCATGAAGACTCAGTACATGTTTCTAATCGTTATATTTCCTGGTCCGAACAATCCCAAGAGGAACATTGATGTGTACTTACAGCCTTTGATAGATGAGTTGAATCAGTTATGGGAAGTAGACACTAACACGTAGGATATTTCCAGGAAGCAGAATTTTCAGATGAAGGCAACCCTTATGTGGACCATCAACGACTTTCCGGCCTATAGAATATTATCTGGATGGAGCACTCATGGCCGTCTCTCATGTCCATATTGCATGGACCGTACTAAGGCTTTCCGCTTGAAACACGGAGGAAAACCGTGCTTCTTTGATTGTCATCGGCAATTTTTGCCAAAAGATCATCCGTTCAGAAGGAACAAAAATGTATTTCGTGCCGGCGTTGTAGAGAAGGGTGATCCACCGCCAAGGTGGTACGAAGCCACCATATGGGAGGAGGTTAGAGATTTTCCAAGTGCTATCGAAGATCCTACAACTGGGTACAAGTGCGATGGATTTGGTAGAGATCATAACTGGACAAAGAGGAGCATATTCTGGAATTTGCTATATTGGAGTACCAATCTGATCAGACATAATCTTGATGTCATGCATATTGAGAAGAATGTGTTTGATAACATAATTAATACTGTGATGGACGTAAAGGAAAAAACAAAAAACAATTCCAAGGCCATGTTGGACTTAGAAGAAATATGCACACGCCCTGCGTTGCATTTGATAGAGGAGAATGGAAAATAGTTCCTGCCGAAGTCAATTTTCTCACTGGATAAGGAGGATAAAGTAAGACTTTGTCGGTGGATCCAGGGTCTAAATTTTTAGACGGATATGTGTCAAATCTGAGAAGATGTGTCGATCCGAAGGAAAATAATTGACGGGTATGAAGAGCCATGATTGTCACGTATTCATGGAGAGGTTAATTTTGATTGCATTTCGGGAATTCTTACCGCAAGTAGTTTGGGATCCATTGACGGTGCTTAGCATATTCTTCAAGGATCTTTGTTCTAAGAAATTGCTCATTGATCGTCTAGAAAAGCAAGAGAAAGACATTGCAGTAACACTGTGCAAGCTAGAGAGGGTGTTTCCTCCTGGATTCTTCGACTCTATGAAGCATTTGTCGATTCATCTATCCTATGAGGCACGTATTGGTGGACCCGTCGAATATCGATGGATGTACCCGTTCGAGCGACATTTGAATCACCTAAAAAAAGGTGAAAAATAAGGCACGGGTCGAAGGTTCTATTTGTGAAGCCTATGTTCTCGAGGAGATTACAAACTTTTGTTCGATGTATTTCAAACCTTATGTTGCAACTAATATAACGAAAGCTTCCAGAAACGATGACGAAGATCATGAATGTAATGATACAATACTGAAGGTATTCAATGCTCCAGGAAAGCCATCAGGTAAAATGAAGAAGAGATATCTGAACGATGATGAGCTAAGGGCTGCTCAGGTGTATGTATTACTCAACTGCGACAATGATGAAGTAGAGAAGCTGGAGGGGTAAGTAATTAATACGTCTATATTATTTTAATAGTGTTGATTATTATACTATTACATTAATTGAACGATATTATTTTCAGCATATTTAATGATGATGTGAGGTCAGGTAGGCCACACATAACAGAAGAAGAACTAGAACAAGAAATGAGACATTATTTTCTATCATGGTTGAGTGCATATGTAAGACTTGAGAACTCTGTAATTACCTTTCTGTATATGTACTTGAGAATGAGCTTAATTTATTTTTTTCGTGGTATTTAGGTCGATCGTCCATACGCAAGACTTGAGAATGAGTCTATTAGAACGCTAGCCAAGGGACCAATTTATGCTGCAAAAATATGGCCAAGCTACTGTGTTAATGGATTTAGGTTCAAGTCAACAACTTGCCCGATCAGAGACAACTTTGTGGATCTCGATTCCACCAAAAACAGCTATTTGTGTATCAGATCTTCGAACTACAAAGATGTTGATGCGGGCAACGATTTCTATGGCGTCCTACGGGAGATTGTGGAGCTGACATATAGTTATGGAATGGAGCCTGCTAAGATTGTGTTATTCAAGTGTGATTGGTTCGATCCGATTGAAGGTCAAGGTTGGCAAGTAGACAAGCATGGTCTTGTGGATATAAACTATCGACATCGATATAAATATGTATATTTGTTTTATTGTCATATGTTATTATCAAGTGTAAGCCCTGTTTTCAAAATTATAAAATTAGTGTTAATTAATTATTAATGTCATTTTCAGCCTAAAAATATTTTTATAATTTTTAGGAATTTTCTAGAATTTTAATGATTTTTAAATGAATTTTAATACAAAAATATGATTTGTAATTTCTAAAATATTTTAATATCATTTTACATTTTTTGAATGTTTTTTATCAGTATGTAATTTATTTAATTGTTAATATATCAGTTTGTAATTAATGAATTGTTTTTAAATGTGGAATGCAAATTTATATTTGCACATTAGTGACTTGGGGACCTATCCGTAATTCCTAAACTACAGGACCTAAACGCTAATCCTAATCCTAACTGCCCCGGACCGCCACGTCGCCGACGACCGACGACGGGCAGCCCCCGCCATTTTCGGCTGCCCCGACCGACCTAGCACGCCCTAACCATCTATAAAACCCCCCTTCCTTCCCCAGACGAAACCCTAACCTAAACGACCACCCAACCCCCCTTTCTTTCCCGACGAGCCAAACCCTAACCCTAACTCCGGCGATCCCCTACGCCACCCCCACACGACAACACCCTCATCCACCACCACCATTCGACACGCCGTACCAAGCCGAGCCCAGTGCCACCCGAGCGCCACGCGACGTCGCCGCAGCCGCCGTCCAGCCGATCGAATTCTTCCGAGACGGACAGTAGGTAACATGACTCAAATCTTGTCGTGCGTGTCTCGTTTTCACGCGCGAGACTCGCCAGGACGGGGACCTTAGTCCAGTACTTGGACACGTAAATCGAAGCCTTGCGTGTCGTGCATAGCACGGACACGCAGACTCTGTCCCAAACTGTCAGGACACAGAGTGGTATTTCGGGCTACTATGCTATTAACCTAAAACCTAATAAAATAAACAAAAACCTAAACTCTAACACAAGCCACGGGCTGACCCCCTGGCCAGTC